>OX393579.1:28563069-28625569 GCA_947652605.1 Elmis aenea | reverse complement strand
CCCCTCTCCCCTCACCCATCATCCCCTCCCTTTCCCCCTTACCCCGCTAACCTAACCTAACCTAAACTAAACTAACCTAACCTCCCCCCTCCCCCTTCTTCTCCCATCATCCCCTCCCTTTCCCTCCATAAATAACATAAATAACCTTACGCCCAATACAAAACTGTGATATTTTTAGTACAAAAAAAGGTTATCATTAGCATGCAAAGTGGGATGCCAACCTGTTAAGCTTTACTAATGAATAGTACAAAAATTATCAATAAAACCTGAAATAATATTCGCTATTTGACAAATTCTATGCAGCGGTGATAGTTGCTGCATATTTGTACGGGATTTTCTTAAGTAAAAAACATCAACTGAACGACTGCTTAGACGAGGAACCAAAAACGAAATTTTGTTTAGAAAGTCTAACGGAACGTATATTTTGTAATAAATAATTTTAAAGATCAATATGTAGTCGTTTATGCACCTTCGTCTTTCGAGGGACATGACTTCATATTCATTAATAATGCCTTTATACGACTCTAAAAAGAAATAAATACCAGTTTTTTTGAACTTTAAATAACATACGAATCATTTTGTACTGCCTCTAACTGACTTTTGTATATTTCATACTTAAGGTTCCACACAACCGATGAATACTCCATTTTAGTTCGAACTAAGTAGTTATATAAAATATAAAAAGATTTTACTCCGCCCCCACTCCCCCCATCGGGAAGGTCCGCCGGTCCGGGGAGGGATCCCCCCGAACTCGGCGGATGTAACCGTGACTCTCCCTAGGCGAACGATAGACCCGTGTTCCGATTGGCGCGGGTAAACGGCGGTAGTAGCGGTGACTCTCACTAGGCGAACGATAGACCCGTCTTCCGATTGGCGCGGGTAAACGGCGGGAGTAGCGGTGACTCTCCCTAGGCGAACGATAGACCCGTCTTCCGATTGGCGCGGGTAAACGGCGGGAGTAGCGGTGACTCTCCCTGGGCGAACGATAGACCCGTCTTCCGATTGGCGCAGGTAAACGGCGGGAGTAGCGGTGACTCTCCCTAGGTGAACTGTCGTCCCGGCAACGGATTGGCGAGGCGCGCGAACAGATTGACGAGATTCCCACTGTCCCCGGTGTAACATCGACAGCCGAGCGAAGCGGACGTGTTTGCGCGCGACTGTTAGTTAAGAGCTTATAGTGTGTGATTTTGTGCATACAAGGGATTTATAAGTGTTTGCGTGTCTTTTTAAAGATTGTAAGTATATTTATAAATCCCATTGTATTTAGTTAAGGCTATTTTACGTTAAATTTCCCCCCTTTTCTTTTTGTTTTTTCACTTTTCATTTATTTCGTCTTTTTATTTTATTTTAAGTTTTCATATTTTCTTTTGTTTTCGGTTGTTTAGTTGTTATATTATATTCCTTTGTTTTCACTTATCTTTGTGTTTTCATTTATTTGTGTTTTGTGCGCGTAGCGTAGTCTGTTTTTTCAGTTCAACAGCGACAGCCGAGCGAAGCGGACGTGTCAGCGCGCGACCGTTAGTTAAGAATTTACAGAGTGTGTGTTGTGACATATACAGTGTGATTTTGTACATACAAGGGATTTATAAAATTTTGCGTGACTTTTTAAGTTTGTAAGTATTTTTATAAATCCCATTGTATTTAGTTAAGGCTACTGTAAAATCATTTTTCCCCCTGTTTCATTTCCTTTGTTCATTTCATTGTTAGTTGATTGTAGTTTAGTTTAAACGTGGTTTACAGTAGCGTAGTCGGGCCGTGGGGTGTAGTTAGTGATTAGACGGTTTATTTATTTATTTGCACGGGATATTTTAGGTTATTTGCTTAAATTTTGTACTAACGGGATATTTGTTTTCCACGTTAGCTTGTGAAATACGACGAATATTTTACACACATTGTGTAAAATAAATACATATACGAGGTTATAAATATACGAGGTTGTTTTAATTTGTACCAAAGTATATATACAGGGTAGATATATACAGGGTGTACAATACACGGGGCTACTTTAATTTAGTAGCGAAAGTATATATACGGGGTTAATATATGTACAGGGTACTACGCATAAGTAGTGAATGAGGGAATTCTTCCAGACCCCGGTTAAATGGCCGGGGCACCTTCGGGAAAAATGGGACAATGAGGTCCATGAGGCCATCAAGGTATGCATCCCAATTGTGGATGCTAGGCTTGAGGCCGAGTCGAATGCCAACATGGCCGAGTACGAAATCGTACGAATGAGAAATAAAATAACTGCGGAGGTTTGCGAGCAAAAAACTATTGAGCTCGTAAAAATGATACAAAATTGCGATGAAAATAGGACGGGGGACCTACTGGTTGAACACAGTAGGAGAACCCAGATCCTAAGGTCGCCACCAGCAGGGACGGTTGACAATTCTGACAACCAGACTGCTAAACGAAAGAGAGTAGAACCAGGCGATGCCGACTGTGAAATACTCGAGGTAGTGACTAGGCAAGCTGATAAAAATCAGCCCATGGACATGAGTCAGTATATTGACTATGTTCATAAAAGCCTAGAATTAATTAGGGAGGCTACGAATAGGGAAACGAACGGTAAACTTAGTTTTACCAGACAAGACCAAAACATGGTCACAGGGGAGATATTAAATCTCAGTCGAGTCTTGACAAACTTAACTAATAAGGTTAAGAACATGGAAATTCAGGCTCTAGAGTTTAAGTACAAGGCTAAGCCGGCCAAAGTGTTACAAACTAGAAACACTTACGCCGACGCGGTAGGAAAGCCTAATAGCGCTAAACAACAACCAGGTAATAGCGAACCTAAGCGCAAACCAATAACGTCGTACTCTACGATCGTTAAAATACAAAACGAGACGGACGCTAAAAAAGTCCAAAACGAACTAGTTAAGGAAATTAATATTAGGGATGTAGACGGGCCTTTCAAGCTAGTTACTAGACTGAAAGACGGTGGGGTACTTTTAAAGAGCCATAACCTCGAGCAAAGAAATAAGCTCGAAAACGCGCTCAAGCAAAAACCTCAGTTTGAGGTAAAAAGTGCACAACAAAAAGATCCGATTATAGCACTTACAGGTATCGAAAAGGGTTACACCGAAACAGACCTCAAAGCTACCCTAGCGGTACAAAATGAGGATATCACTTTAGCGGCGGGTTTAACCGTCTTTAGTGATATGAAATTGGTAGCACAAAAACCGTGCAGAAACCCAAACAAGGTAAACTGGTTATTTCAAATTAAACCAGAGGTGTACAAAGTGATTATGGCAAAGGGACGTCTAAATGTAGACCTTATGTCCAAGTCACTAGATGCTTTAAATGTAACGGGTATGGTCACGTTGCAAAGCATTGTACAAATAAACAGACCTGTGTTAAATGCGGCGACGAACATGTTGCCACAGATTGTAAGGCTAACAAAGCCGACTGTGTTAACTGTAAAATCTCAGGCATTAAAGCCAATCGTGAGCACTTGGCTAACGACAAAAATTGCCCAGTTTATCTGAAAAAGTTAAAACTGGCACAAAGCCGAATTAACTATGGCTAACTCAAATAAACTAAACGTTCTACAGGTTAATCTAGGTAGGGGTAGGGCAGCCACTGCAACGGCCCAGCAGTTTGCATTAGAAAATCAAATTGATATTGTTCTAGTGCAAGAGCCGATGCAAGAGTATATGTCATGGGCAAACATGGGTAAAATTTTTAAAGCCGGAGATAAAGCATTGACGGTTATTTTAAACCCCGCATTAGAAGCAGTTCTTCTAACGCAATTTAGCGATGAAGTCATCACCACGGTGCGTGTGGCCGATATAAATTTTTTAAATGTATACCTCCGACCCAGAGGAAACATGCTAAATTATCTACAAACTTTAGAGAACATAATGAGTGGCCTAAAAGGCCCTACTACCCTGGCAGGCGATTTTAACGCCAGACACGCACTGTGGGGTGACAACATCATTGATAGAAGGGGTCAGTTGACTATAGATTTTATAGGCCAACAACAATTAGAAATTAAAAACGACGGCACCCAGGGACCCACCTTTACCTCTGCAAACGGTAACAGCTACATAGATTTGACCTTAACTAGAACTTGTTTGGTTTCAGACTGGAACATTCCAACGGAGGAGAGTCTTTCGGATCATAATTATATTGTGTACAAAGTACACACACGACGAGCGCCAATCTTACTTGGCGAAAGGTTTAATACCAAAAAAGCAGATTGGTATAAGTTCCAAGACAAAATTGGAACAAGCATCAGTGCGCTTAATACGCAAACTGAAAATAGCGAAGAAGTCGAAACACTCGCCAGTAGTTTACAGCATATTGTACTACAGGCGTGTAGAGACGCTATTCCCTTCACTAGAAGGAAAGTTAATTTTAAGCTTTCGTGGTGGACACATGAACTTACCACTATGAAAAGAAATCTTAATAGGGCAAGGAGGGCCTTTAAGCGGGTACAAGACCCGGTTATAAGGGTACGTCTGGTAAACGAACATCGTATAAACAGACGAGAGTACAAAAACAAGGTCAAACAAACCCGAATGGACTCCTTTAGAGAAAGGTGTACCAATAACGGGGACAAAGACCCTTGGAGCTTTGCCTATAAGATTCTTAAAACTAGTGTAAGAGGGGGGTTAACAGCAACCGTCCGAAAAGAGGACGGTAGCTGGACTCAGAGTCTCGATGAGACTCATGCTGAGTTAATAGACCGCTATTTTCCTAGGGACATCGAAGAGGAAGATACGCCTACACAGCGTATCGCTAGAGGCGAATTACCTCCAAGGTGGAACCACGCGTATGATCGGCCTTTCACATTGTGGGAGGTTAAAGATGCAATAGCCACGACACATGCCAATAAAGCGCCGGGAATATATAGAATTCCCACAGCCGCGTTACATAACCTTGGCGACATAGCGTTAAGCAAACTTTTGGCGGTTTACAACGAATGTTTAAAGCACAAGACATTTCCCACAATTTGGAAGGTCGCCATACTAGCGTGGATACCAAAAAACGAGATTGGTAACTTTAGACCAATTTCCCTTTTACCCACTATGGGTAGAATTTTAGATAAGCTGTGCGCCAGAAGGTTGGCCCACCACCTTGAGACTAACGATCTCATTAGTGAACAACAATACGGTTTCAGAAAATGTAGGTCTACAATTCAGGCAATCCAGCAAATACTCAGTAAAATCGAGGAGGCTCGAAACGAAAAGAGACATACCTTAATGGTAACACTCGACATTCAAAATGCGTTCGGGAGCGCTTGGCATGCCAAAATCATTAAAAGATTAAGGCAAACCCAGATCTCCGAAAACGTAGGCGGGCTCATTGAAAGTTTTCTCAAAAATCGTTCCGTTAAGAGTGGACCAATTAGTAAGGGGATGCAAACTGGGTGCCCTCAAGGGTCCAGTTTGGGTCCTATACTGTGGACACTCTTAATGGAAAGCTGGTTTCAAAAATTGCAAGCCCTATATAGCGCGAGAGCGCAAATTCATGTTCAAGCTTTTGCTGATGACCAGGTTATTCTGATTTCGGGTTGTTCACTAAGATCCATCGAAGAGTTGTGGCCAAGGTTGTGGGTAGAATGTAAGTGTTGGGCGGATGAAAACCGACTTAGGTATAACATCCAAAAAACACAGAGCGTTTTTATAACGCGAACGACGAGATTGAGAAGTCCTAGAATAAGAATAGATGGGGAAATATTACAAGACCAAGGTGTAGTAAGGTACCTTGGCTTAAATATAGATAGGGGTCTGCTGTGGATTGACCACGCAAAGCAGATAAGGGGAAAGGTATCTGAGCTAGCACTCAAACTTTTCTGCTTTTCAGGTAGAAATTGGGGGGCATCCAGGCAAATGCAAAAAGTCATATATACACAAGCTATTGAACCAATGCTGGTTTATGCTTGTGAGATATGGGGGAAAAGGGCTGCAGATACTAGAATTATAAGACATTTAAACGCGGCACAAAGACCGTTCTTGCTGAATATCACTAGGGCGTACAGAACTACGCCCACTAGTGCTCTTCAAGTAATAGCGGGGATACCGCCACTATATATTATAGCGGCAAACAGGTGGAGAGCCACGGAATGGCTGGGGGAAGATTTCGAAAGTCCGATAGAACCTCGAACGCAATACGCGTTACATTTAAGGGGCAAAATTCAGTACGAAAACGAACACAAAATTGGGCCGGGCGACACGTGTATATACACGGACGGATCAAAATTAGAAGGACAAGTAGGTTTAGCGGTGGTCAAAATTAAGGGGGGTGTTGTGCTAGATATGATACAAGAAAGGCTATCAAATCATAGCACGGTTTTCCAAGCCGAACTGCGAGCAATACTACTCGCCGCGAAATGGGTAGAGCGAGATAACACGAACGACAAAATAGTTATCTGTAGCGACTCTGAATCAGCTCTTAAAGCCATCTGCAAATTTGAAATTAAAAATTATGATGCATTGGAAGCCTACAGAATTCTCGAAAGCAAGCCAAATGTTATTCTGACATGGGTTAAAGCTCACGCAGGAAACGCTGGTAACGAGAAAGCCGACGAACTGGCTAAATTAGCCACGGTCCGTGACGAGATTCTGCAGGTGGCTCAAAGCAGAGCGATATTTAGACGCAAAATTAAAAAAGGGATAATTGAATTTTGGCAACGCGATTGCGATGGGAAACCGGACGGGCGATCAACTCACGTTATCATACCCAGGGTGGGCTTCGACGGGAGGGACTGGGGCACAAAGCGGTACAAGCCGTCACAGGGCACGGTAATTTTAATGCGTACTATCACAGATTTGCACTACGCGAGGTAGGCGAAATCTGTGATTGTGGTCTAGAACCAGATACGACGGCACATGTCCTTTGGAGATGTGTTCTCCCAGCCAGGGTAGAAGCAAGGGATAGATTCCAAAGCTTTCTAACCCATAGGGGTTTACAACCTGAATTTACTTTTCAGGAAGACACAAATAACGAGATTATTGCAAAATTTAATCACTTTTGCAACTCGATTATTTTCGACAACGATATATTCTAAGACAGCTCCATATAGATTACTGACACGAAAGACTCTCCTCGAGCCGAATTCCAGGTTCAAATAATTTGTGTTCTGTGTTGTGTGTTTGCTTATTGTTCCAGGACTGGAGCGGAATCGGCGTTACACCGGATGAAGCCTGGTCCAAGGATTGTGTTGTTTTGTGTATGTTTTGTTTACTGTTGCAGGATTAGGGCGACACCTTTGTAGTTCGCACCTCCAATGGTCGCATTCTGGATACGGTCTTGTGGCGAGGCCACGTTCGGGGCTACCTTGGAGGCCCTACATCGTAGACGCCACGGGAAGGGGCTACCAGTCCGACGTAAATTCCGGAGGCTTACTCGGCAAAGGGTTTGCGTTGGCGTTTAGCGCTCCCCTTTTCCCCTTTGTCCCACATTTACTTAATCTTGTTCTTCTTGTGATTTCAGAGACTCCAGGCTGAGGCCTACCAGCGGGGACGCCACACACTGACCCAGGACTCTACAGATATTTATTTATGTATATATATTTTTATGTGTACGTATTGTTTGTAAGTATATATATGTCTATATATACATTTGTACTATATGTGTTCATATACACGGCTCTAACCAATATTTCTGGTTTCAGGGAAAACAGAAAGTGGTCTTTCTGTTTCCGGCAACAAGTTTTTTGTGTGGTTTGGTGGGTCTGAGTCTGTTTACCTAATCAGAATACTTTCTGTTTCAGAGAATCCAGACGTAAACCTACCAACGGACTGCAGGTATCCTATGTATATACTTTTGTATGTACATATTCCTTTCTGTGTGTATATATATTTCATATATATATATATATATATATATGTGTCTTTTACGACATTATAGGTCTGTGATATTAATGACATATTTCTGATTTCAGGAACAAAAGATCGGGGTTTACCCCCCCGCTAATTTTTAGGAGTGCGGTTGGTTGGGTTGGGTTCTCTTGAGAGTGACTTCGCTAGAAAGGGTACATATCGTCACTTAAGTCTGAAGCCGAAAGGTGTTATAGACGGCAAGGCTTCTTAGCCGAGCCAATCATTTTCTCCTGTCCCCGGTGCCGAGCGGACGTGTTTTTGGAGCTCTGTGTTATTTAACTATTTTAGTGGTTTTTTAACGTGTTTTTTACTCTTTTTAAAGTTTTATCTGTGCGCGTTAGTGTCAAAGTGCTGTACAGAGTTTTGTTTTAATATAGAACCAGTAGCTATGTAATTATAAGCAGTTTTCAACGGAACCACGTGGTGACCTCGCAAAGTCACCCACGTGCCGCTGTTTTTAGTGACGTCAAGAACTACAGTAATTTTCTAAGTGCAAATTGTAACGGATTTTTCTAAGTACGATACCGCCGTCGGACAACTTGGACCTTCTACGGTAGTAGTGCTAGTGTCGATATTCATGTGTCCGCATAGTACGACCGGACGCTAGCGGATTTACCAAGGTAACGGACTTTGTCTTTAGCCGGCAACGGACTTTGTTACTAGTGGTGAGCTTTGCCCACTTGACTGTTTGTAAGTGGCAATCGGACTTATTTTACGGGCAACGGACTTTGGGTGGTTGGTGGCAACGGTCTTGCCCTCGCGCGCCTGCGTGTTTGAGACTTCCGGAAACAGTGCTCGTGCGGTAGTGCGCTTCACGCGAGCATCTGTATTTTGCCTGCATGTGGGAATTACTGGTGGCTCCGCCGCGATGGCCGGCTCACCTGAAGGATCGGTGGTTTTTGGAGGTGTCTGCCTTTATGACCCACTGTAAGCTGTTAGTGGAGGAACAACTTCCGGCCAGACTCTGGGAGGGGATGGATGCCCAAGAACACGATCGGGTAAAGAAACAGCTCGAAGAAGAAGTCTGTAGTGCCGGAGTCAAAGAACTGATCGAAAAAATTGAAAAAGAAGACGTCTAGAACTGGTGACATCTTGAGGGACTTTTCCGAAAGGAGTTCTATCAGTAGGTCACCTCAGAGGGCAAGACTGGGAAGCAACAAGAGAAGAAGAACGGAGGCGGGAGATGATGACGAGGTCTTTTTAGTGGAGCAAACAGATCAGGGAAAAGAGAATCCAGTGGATGAGGTCGACAAAGACTTAGGCCAGATCCAGGAGAGCCTGGATAGGATAAGAAAGGCGGTCATCCGAGAGCTTAATAGCAAAGTAGTCTTTAATAGGGCAGAACAGGGTATTGTGTTGGAAGAAGTCCACAAGCTGTCCAAGGCTCTCATTGGTATGCTAAACAAAAT
The DNA here is from genome assembly GCA_947652605.1 of Elmis aenea. Classification (NCBI taxonomy): domain Eukaryota; kingdom Metazoa; phylum Arthropoda; class Insecta; order Coleoptera; family Elmidae; genus Elmis; species Elmis aenea. The sequence goes on along the minus strand of OX393579.1, from coordinate 28,616,331 downwards.
TAGGAAAGCTGAACTCCTCAACGCCGAACACAAAAATAGTCTACAACATGCGCCAAAGATACATACACCCACATGGCCAATAAAGGCAATAAACCCAATAAACAGGTGCGGAAAATTGTGGAGAAGTCCGGGAAAACAAAGTATAACGCCATTGTCAGCCTAAAAGACAACACTTCAGATGTGGGGATAAACGCCCACTTAAAGAAGGATATAAGAACCAACGAAGTTGGGGAGCACTCAAATCCATAAGGAAACTCAAAAGTGGCAACATCCTGATTGAGAGTCACTCCCGAGATCAGAGGCAGAAGCTGACCCAGGCTCTGGCCAAAAGTGATAAATATGTAGTCAGAGAAATCAAAAATAGAGATCCTATGATCGTGATAACCGGCGGTGAGAAAGGCTACTCTGACGAGGAACTGCTGAAGGACATCAAGCTACAGAACCCAGATCTTGCGAGTCAAATAGGAAGCTCCACGGACGCGCTGCAGTTAGTCACCAGGAGGAATTGCAGGAACATAGAAAAAGAAAACGTAGTACTCCGGGTTTCGGCCAAAACATTCAAGCAGATTATGAGCAGGGGCAAACTGAACCTGGGACTGGTGTCCTTGTACGTGGAAGAGGAAGATCAGCTGGTGAGGTGTTATAAGTGTAGCAACTTTGGGCATACCGCTAAGGTGTGTAAAGAGTCGGCAACCTGTGGGAAGTGTGGGGGGACTCACGAATCGAGGGACTGTAATGTGAATACGGTGCAGTGCCCAAACTGCAAAAGGGAGGGACACAATGAAACGGGCCATACGGCAATGGACAGAAAGTGCCCGGTATACATTAGAAAGGCAAAACAGCTCAGGCAGGCGATCAACTACGATGAAGAACAAGTTCCTAGCATTCACCATGAATAGAACCCTGAAATTTATGCAGGCAAATCTGGGTAGGGGAAAAGCGGCCTCGGCACTATTACATAGACACTTAAAAGAAAATAGCATCGATATCGCACTTATACAAGAACCTTACTTCGGGGAAAAATGGCAAGGTGCCGTAACTTACAGGGCTAACGATGATTCCAAAACCGCTATAATCATCGCCGACAGACGGTTATCCCGCCGCCCTTTTGGTCGATCATTCTAACCGGAATATGACTACAATCAGACTGGAGATAGGCTCAAGTTCCCTTACCGTCTGCAATGTTTATATAGAACCTACGAGAGATCTAAACGATATACTGCAGTCACTTGAGATCCTAGCAGCTGCTACTCCGGGACCACTGCTCTTGGCTGGGGACTTTAACTCTAGGAGTATGGCATGGGGTGATAACCTCGACACCCCACGTGGCGATATAATAATTGACTGGATCGCCAGGGTGGGATTAACGGTCGAGAATGATCCGACCATGGGTCCAACATTTGAATCCGACAATGGCTGCAGCTGGATAGATCTTACCTTATCCAGGAATTGTGACGTAAGGGACTGGAGAGTCGACGGAGACGAAGTGAACCTTAGCGACCATCACTACATCGTATACAATATCGCAGCCGAACCTCAACGGGCGACTAACAAAATAATGTACCTTACTAAAAAAGCCAATTGGATGGAATTTAACTCCTACATCAAAACTAATTGGACCACCTTAGACAGAGACAACCCACACCCTAGTGCTATAGCGGACGGAATACAATCCCTAATAACCAATGCCTGCAAAAAATTCATCCCATCCAGAAAATGGAAACCGAATTATAAAATCACTTGGTGGACGAGCGAACTTACAAGCCTAAGAAAACAGGTCAGAAAGTACAGGAAGAAATACCAGAGGGAGACTGATGCAAACGTCAGAGAGGTGCTCAAAAATGAGTTTATACAGGCGAGGAGGACCTATAAGGACACTATTGTAGCAACTAGGACGGAATCATTTAGAAAATTCTGCTCCGAGAACAACCAGCGGGACCCATGGGGCCTAATGCACAAATCATAAAGGCCAGCCGGAAGACCGGTCTCCAAACCATCAGAAAACAGGACGGATCTTTTACATCAGGGTATAATGACACCATCGAACACCTGATGGGCATCAACTTCCCCAGGGAAGAAGAAGTTGCCGAGGAGGCTTATCACCGAGATGTGATAACCAGGGCAGAGGCAGCATGGACTAGTCCTGCCGAGGAGCCATTTCAGTTTGCTGAAATTATGCACAGCATTCGATCCATGGGGAGAAGTAAAGCCCCGGGCCCGGACACCATTCCCTCTGTCGTACCGCACGAACTCGACTTGGTGAACGTGGAAAACCTGAGACGCACTTACAATACCTGTCTGGAGGAAGGAGTGTTCCCCACCTGCTGGAAACTCGCCAACATTGTATGGGTTCCAAAATCGGGAGGCCAAGTCAGACCTATTTGCCTTTTACCGGTACTGGGTAGAATTCTGGACCGCCTATGCTCAGCTAGACTAACTCATTTCCTCGAAAAACATAGATTTTTAAACGACAACCAATATGGATTTAGAAAACAGAGGAGCACCATCCAGGCCATCGAGAAGGTCATTTCCGCAATCAGAACTGCAAAAAACAGAAAACTCCACACGATAGTGGTGACCCTTGATATAAAAAATGCTTTTGGGACAGCCTGGCATCCAATGATCATTGCCACCCTTAAAGAACTGGGGGTCGGATGCAACCTCGGTAAATTACTTACTAGCTTTCTCAAGGATAGAACAATCCGTTACGAAGATCACACCCGACCAATGGAAGTGGGGTGCCCACAGGGCTCGAGCCTGGGCCCCATAATCTGGCTTATAATCATGGAAGGGTGGTTTCGTAAACTAGAAGCAATCGCTGAACCTAGGGTAGAAATTAAGGCTCAGGCCTACGCGGATGACCAAGTTATTATTATTTCTGCCCCCTCAGTTAAACTAATCGAAGCGACGTGGAAGAAGGTCTGGGGGGCCTGCGAGGAATGGGCGGTTCAAAATAAATTGAGTTACAATATTCCGAAAACTGCTGCCATCTTCTTCGGAGGAACACCCATCCTTAGAAAGCCCGTCCTAAGAATTAAAGACCTAATAATCGAGCCGCAGCCAAAGATAACCTACCTGGGCATGGTCCTGGACACCGGACTCCTGTGGCTGGAGCATATTAGAACAATCAGAGCCAAAACAATCCATCTGGGCATAAAAATGATATGGATCGCGGGAAAAACCTGGGGTTTGACCCCCGAAGTCAGGAAACTTGTATATGAGCAAGTCATCAAGCCCACGCTCCTGTATGGCTCTGAAATCTGGGGGCAGAGAGGTCACGACACCAGGATTATCAAACACCTAAACGCCGCCCAAAGGCCCTTCTTGATAAGCATCTGCAGGGCGTATAGAACATCCCCGACTAATGCCCTACAGGTCCTTGCGGGGAGCCCCCCTTTGAACTTATTGGCCATATCCGCATCCAGAGAATATGCTACAACTCGAGACCCGAGATCGGAACCCAGACTACTGGAAGGAGAACGGTTACATCCGTCCAGGAGAGGGAAAGTCAACATAGCAAATATTACGAGTACGAACCCCAGGTACACTCATGTCTTTACGGATGGATCTAAAGCTGATGGAAGAGTGGGCTACGCGGTCGTTAAACAACACGGAGACTCCTTCAGCACGATTATCAAAACCAGATTGCCCGACCACTGTAGCGTGTTCCAGGCCGAGTTATCAGCCATCTCCGAGGCGGTAAACTGGTGCCTTCTTAGAACAGCGAACCCGCTGCCATTCGTGATCCACAGCGACTCCAGTTCTGCCCTAACAGCCATTTCCTCATGGGAAATCAAACATTCAAGCACACAAAAAATATACTGTGACCTTATCAGAACAAATCGTGTCCTGCTGAGCTGGGTGAAGGCCCATGTTGGGGTCCCAGGAAATGAGGCAGCCGACGAAGGGGCCAAGGAAGCCACCTCACTTCAGCTTATCAGGGAGTTCCCGGCTCCACCATCTCACTGGAAAAAGATGACAAAACTGGATGTCCTCGAACAATGGCAATAGTCCTGGGACCGAGGCCCCCAAGGGAGGTCTACCCACGCCCTTTTCCCAAGGGTTAGTTCAGTGCTCTATAAAATCGACCCGGCTACAGTACAAGTTGTCACCGGGCACGGTAGTTTTAACGCGTACCTCAACAGATTTAATCTCGGACCGGCCCCAGACCTGTGCATCTGTGGGGTTGAAAGGGACAACTCGGCCCATGTCTTATATCAGTGCGGGGAGGTTAATAGGGTGCGTGCCCGCGAAGTGTTTAGAAACTTTCTGGTTGTGCACGACGGTGGCGATCTGGAAGCCTTAACTTTTAACTGTGACTCCTCAGGTGCTCTACTGAAGGCTTTTAATAGGCTGTGCGCTGGCCTCGTCTTCGATTACTAATGTGTCTAGTGCAGGGTGATCCGGTCTTCACCAGGTGCTTCGCCACACAGTTGAGTCTGGTTTGTACTGATATGTTGCATGTTGCCGCTAGCCGTTTTGTGGTTAGAGGGCGAGTTTGAGGGCTTGTAATAAGTATGATCAATAAGTTGCATGCACACGATATTATGTGTTATTTACATGTTCTGTATAACTATTTACTGTGGTATTTCACTCATGTTATTGTCTAATGTACCTCTGGATGTATTAGTTTTAAGTTTTATAAACGGTATGAGGACTTGAACGCACTATAAATTATCAAAAAAGTAGCAGGGCTATGATATAAAGTGTTATCTACATGTTTTTCTGTATGATTATGTAGTGTGGTGTATCACTCTTTTTATTGTTGATTACCTCTGTATGTACTGTATTTATGTTTTTACAAATAAAGGGCCTTTTGGCCGGTGGGAGTTGTTCTGCGGCCTTCCCCGCCATGCTAGTGTTTTCGGGGAATCTTCCCCCCCTCTTCACCTCTATCTCTTTTCTTTCTCTTCCTTCACATCATATTCATCGTCATTTCTTCTTCATCTCATCTGACCTAAAGCCTTTGGCGGGTGGGTCGTGGGGCTGTCCCCCACTCATTTGAATTGAATTGTCCCCGGTCCGCACGTTCGGCTTCGCCCGGTGGGTAGGGACAGTTCAAATGAGTGGGGGCAACCCCACGACCCACGCGCCAAAGGCTTTAGGTCAGATGTGATGACGAAGAAATGATGATGAGCATGATGTGAAGGAGAAAGAAAGAAAGAGTCAGAGACGAAGAGGGGGGGAAGATTCCCGAAACACTAGCAAGGCGGGGAAGGCCGCAGAACAACCCCCACCGGCCAAAGGCCCTTTATTTATAAAAACAACATAGATACATAAATCACATAATAGATTATAATAATATATAGATATACTAGATTATAATAGATAATAAAAGATTACATAGATACAGTACATAATTACAGTTAGCAGTCGCGTCAAAAACACTACTCGTAGTCAAAGGCCAGGCCTTCACAGAACTTATTGAACTGGCGCCACTTTTTGCTGGGAGTGTCCTCCCCTAGGGTAAGGGTCTCGAGGGACCCCTCTCCGCTGCACATGAGGTAACCGGAGAAGGTCGCTCTAGCTAGGGCACGGCTAGGCCAGTCGCAGCGCAAGATCACATGTACCGGCAGGTCACGCTCGACACCACACACATACACTTCCGGCACCTCTCTAAGTCTGAACCTATTATAGTAGTCATTAAACCGACCGTGACCCGTAATCACCTCCACGGCTGCCGCACTGAGGCTGAGAAGATTATAGCTGACTCTCGGGATGATCTTGAAAGTTGAGCGGCCTTGGGGAGCAGTGTCCCAGGCCTGTTGCCACCCCTGGAGGATGTCGGTCTTGGAGAGTCCGTCCCGGTACGACCGTGGCAGGAGATAATCCGGGGTATCAGGGAGTAATGTGGCCTCTTTGGCCGCCTCGTCCGCTGCCTCATTTCCAGGCAGCCCCACATAAGCTTTCACCCAGCACAATCTGATAGTTCTAATGGCGAGCACTTTGCGGTAAATCTCCTGAGCTGTAGTATTCGTAATTTCCCAACTTGTAATTGCCTCAAGGGCGGCCCTGGAGTCGCTGTGTATGGCGAAGGCCGTATATGTAGGGGTCTGTTGCTGACACCAGTCAACCGCAACGGCAATGGCTGCCAGTTCAGCCTGGAAGACGCTGCAATGGTCGGGTAGCCTGGCCCGGTTGATAGTGGCAAAGTTATTATCGAGTCCTGTAACGACGGCGTAACCAACCTTTCCGTTACTCTTAGAGCCATCTGTAGACATGGGTGTGGACGGGATCCGTAGGGTCGACAGTTGTTAGCTTGATTTTACCCCTATGGGCTGGGTGTGGTCTATCCCTTTCCGGTAATTTGGTTTCATAGCCGATAGTTTGTGAGGCTCGAAATTTCCGGGTAGTCAGTGTGTAGGGACAGGAATCGAATATGTGTGAGCAAGCTCACGATCCATGACTTGTGAAATGAAAATGAAGATGAGTGATTCTGTGATAAATGGTAAGTGAAGACGAAGGAATGAAAATGAAGCCCCCCAAAACCCAACGAAACCACCGGAAAGGGAACCCATCCGCCAAACCTCACTCCCAAAAATTAGCGGGGGGGGACCGAAATCCCCACCATTCACACAACCCATTCACACATCACTAGACAACCAACACTGCACGCACATGTGTCACTTGCGACCACCCACTAGCACGGCTTGAACTCATTCCGCACTTAATCACTGCTAGCCACCTCATATCGCACATCACTCCTCATAATCCCATATTATTGCCGCGCACAGCCTGTTAAACGCTTGAAGTAGTCGTTTTTCGGTCTCGTCTCCGAGAATCAGAGGGTCCGCTCCTTCCCATGTCGCAATTTCTCTTTCATATATTCCCCTGGCCTGTCTTCTCCGTTCCAGACCGCAGCCCTACAGTACATGATTTGTGTCGTCCCTGCCTAAGCCACAAGGGCACCCGTCATCCACCTCTCGCAGGTTGAACCTATGATAGTAGGTGTTGAGGCTGCCTTGCCCAGTAAGTACTTGTACTGCGCACGAGTTGAGGGGTATACGCAGTTTTGGTACTATTGGTATGTATCTGTGGGTGCTTCTACCGTCCGTAGCATTGCGCCATTCCTCCTGCCACTGGGTTCTTATATCTTGCCGTGCTTGGTTGTTCACCACGGTAACTGGGGTTGGTCCTACTCTTACTTCGGCTAGAGTCGTGGCTTCCTTTGCCAGTCTATCCGCCTCCTCATTTCCCTCGATTCCAACGTGTGCCTTAACCCAGAGAATTTTGTACTGCTTGTTCTGCGTTAGATGTTTATAGATCTTAAGAGCTGTTCTATTGCTCACATCCCAAGTCACGATGGCCTCCAGGGCCGCTCTGGAGTCTGAGTAGATGTTTATTTTGATGTGCCCCTCTTGAGTAGCCCACTTGACGGCTTCGTGTATGGCTAGTAGTTCCGCCTGGAAAACGGTGCTTTCGTCAAGCCTAACTTTTGTTATAACGGTTTTTTCCCGATTCTCATTATAGCTGACCGCAGCCATAGCCACGACCATCAATTTTGGAGCCGTCCGTAAAGATGTTCATGGCTCCTTCCTGGTGCCCTGGGCCGGTCTCCAACTTAATCTTGCCCCGGTCTGCGGGGTGAAGTTTGCTTTTTGTTCCCAACCTGGTTTCATATTCTGGGAGTTTTATTTTGTACCACTTTTTCGTCCTAGCCTGGGCAACTAGGTGGAGGGGCGGGACTCCCGCCAGTACTTGTAAGGCACTATTGGGGGCGGTACGAAAAGCCCTTGTAAGGGCTAGCAGAAATGGTCTTTGTGCTGCCTTTAAGTGTTTTATTACTCTACTGTCTTTGCTTCTGTAGCCCCAAATTTCACTCCCATAAAGGATAATTGGTAATACGGCTTGTTCGTAATATAACCTTCTGAGTTTATTAGATACACCCCACTTTTTGCCGGCGATCCAGAATAGGCGCAGCGCAATGTTTGTGGTTTTTGCCCTGACGGATTTGATATGATCTATCCATAGCAGGCCCTTGTCAATAACTACGCCTAGATATTTTATGTTTGGACTTAATTTAATGCGTTTACCGTCCTGTCGTGTTATGGGCTCCTTACTTATGTTGGTACCCTTTACAAACATTGCCGTGGTTTTGGTGTCATTATACTGTAGCTTGTTTTTATTTGCCCACGCCTTGCACTCTTGCCACACATTTTTCCATGTTTGCTCAATTTTCTCCCGGGAGGGCGCCCTTATGACAATGACCTGATCATCGGCGTACGCTTGGGTAAATATCTCCACCGAAGGGATACTGATCTGTTCCATTCTTGCGAACCACTCCTCCATTACCAGAAGCCATAAAATGGGACCCAGGCTCGATCCCTGCGGACATCCCACCTCCATACCTATGGTCACGTTTTGTCAAGACTTTCCTATTGGTTAAGAAATCCTCGATTAGCTTTCCAAGGTTTGCAGGCACTCCTATTCCTTTCATGGTCTCCACAATCTGTGGGTGCCAGGCCGTTCCAAATGCGTTTCTTATGTCTAAAGTTACCGTCAACGTGTGTTGCTTGTTTCTCTTGGCCTCTCGTATAAACTGTATCAGGTTATGAATGGCCTGGAGTGTGCCGCGGCCCGCTCGGAAGCCGTATTGGTTTTGATGGAGACGGTCGTTAGTCTCTAAGAAGAAAGCTAGTCTGGAGGTGCACATTCTATCCAAAATCCGGCTCAAGGCGGGTAGTAGACTGATGGGTCTGGAGCCACCTCCTTGTTTGGGAATCCAGATGACTTTTGCAGCCTTCCACACAAGGGGGAAAGTCCCTTTGGTGAGACACTCGTTGTATAGATCTAACAGTTTCCTTAGGGTACCCATCTCTAGCTTGGGAAGAAGTTGTAGGGGAACCCCATCTGGTCCCGCGGCTTTTCTAGGGTTCATGCTTAGAATAATTTGTTGTAGCTCTTCCATCTGAAAAGGTGGATCGCTCGCCTCAGTCCAGGGTCGAGCCGATCGTTCTCTAATGTGTTCATGTTTAGGGACAGTGGGAATCTCGTTAATCCATTCATGCGCGTCACTAATTAGATGACGAGGCATTTGGTTATTTACTGCGAGTTAAGTTCACCCGGACTTCCAGCTATAAAGCGGCTGTACGCAAAACAACGGGGGCCGGGCGGGGATGAATTACGGGTTATTACTTTAACTTCGCACACGGCCCCCCAACAAAGTACCTACATAACTAAATTCCCTATACTGATCGTGGACCAAAAATGCTAGGTCCCGTACCCTCACTAGTTCTGCCCCTGCCGCGGGCCAGTCACACAGGAATTCTCAGCCGACAGTTGGTCGTTGCCCGCGGGGAACCACGTGGAGGTGATTCCTTAATGTGTGACTGGGGTAGGTCCTTTTCTTGGAAAAACCACAACGCACCCCAAGATCACCGCCCTCGCATCACCGAGGGCTGTGTCAGACCTGCAGGTGTAAAGGGCCTGCAGGTCATTAAAAACGCGGGGGGCGTGAGATCTGCCCCAGTCCCCGTATAAGAGACGTGGAGCAAGCCCCCCAGACAAAGTCCGGACAAGCACAGTAATAAATATAATAAATAAACATGTAAAATATGTACAACACAATACATATATGACTACGGACAATGACGTACAACATTATGTTAAAATTTAGGGGTGGTTGTGTGGACTCGTTAGAGTCGTGTTGCGTTCAACGGGGCACCACGGCGCGCGAGTGGAGTCCGCGGAAACCCCGGTTCGGGAGCATCGTAGTCCATGAACCCGTGGAACAGTTCCAAAGTGGAGCGGAGGGACATAAGAGAGATGGTTAGAAGAGTTTTGCGATCAGATATTCCAAGTCTCTTAAGCTCCACAATGGTCCGTTTAGGCAGCGCTCCCCGGGTACCAATGACAATTGGAACCACGTCGCCCCGGACTGCACCAAACGTGTCTAAAGCTTCAGGCAGGATCTGTGAGTATTTTTGGAGCTTCTCGATTCGTCCACCCTCTAGGTACTCCCCATCTTCCTGGCGGACTGTAACGTCGACCAGGAAGACCCCTTCCCCGCTCTTTATGGCGAGGTCGGGTTTGAAGAATCCCCTTTGAGTGACTAATCGAGGCTCTTTATAGATCTCTGCCTGTAGGTTCCGTTTCGGAACCTCGGCCATGATGAGATCTACTATATCATCATGCCGTTTGATCCGTTCCCGCTTGGTGTAAGTGCACTGCCCTACGACGTGCGCGAGGGTCAGGCATTTGCTTGCACTTACGGCAGGAACGGTCTAGTATTGGGGCACCCCTTGCTAAAGCTACCCTCGTAGGTGCCGTGTTTGTGCGCATTTGCAGGACTGTCACGAACCTCGAGGACTTTAGTAGGGACTTATTGTATAGCCAAGCGTTCCCGATGGGGTCGTCCGTAAAGGACCTAACGGCCTTCCCCTGGGTCGGCAGGCTTCCCCAATGTTCGAGCTCACGCTTTTTTTCACGGACCTTGTACCTATAGATTTCCCGAGGGTCCTCTATAGGCCAGTTGATCCGCGCCGAACGAGCCTGACTTCGCAATTTGGCCTCTAAGCCAGACTCGCGGGCGATCGCTCGAATTGCAGGATCAGGGTTATTGAGGAAACTCAACCCCGATCTTAAACTGGAGCTAATGGTTAGAGTCTCCAATTTTGGGAGGCCTAGTCCCCCGTCTCGCTTCGCACAATAGAGTAAACCATTCGAGACATCATTGGCTAAATGCAGCACTTTCTTGACCGCGACCCGTAGGTCTTGGTCGATAGACCTGAGCAAAGTCATCGGTGCCACTCCCAGAGTTAGCCGGTACAGGTAGTGGGGGACTATGTAAGTGGAGATAAGATCTAGTTTTTGGTGGGGTTTGAGCCTCAAACGCTGCACTCGTTTTAGAATCTCATTGATCTCTTCTCGAGGATTTCCGAGATCAATACCTGACCAGGGGCGGATATTTATTCCCAGGTAGGTAAATTGTGATTCCGCACTCACATACGGAATCACTTCTCCACTCGTAGACGCAACCTGTGGATCCGTCATGTAAAACGAGTCTTTTGTGCTCTTGATCTCAAACGTGCTGCACTTACTCGTCGCTATTGCCATCCCGAGTCCCTGCAAATACTGCTCGGTGATATGCAATAGCGTCCTCGCCTGTAGTGCATCGCTTGCCAAAAGGAATAAGTCGTCGGCGAAGGCGACATGAGATCGAGGACTCCGCATTGATGCTGAAGCCCGGTTGCCTTTCCAGCGCGAGCAGGAGTGGCTCTAATACAGCATTAAATAGGAAGGGAGATAGGGGATCTCCCTGCTTTACCCCGCGCTGGAGTTTTATGGGTACTGTTTCCCCACCTTTATTGATAACTGTGTGCACATCCTTATATGAACCTTCCACGAGCCGCACTACAAGCTCGTGGACCCCTTTCTTGCGCAGTGCCGGTCCTATCGCCTCGTGGGGTATCGAGTCGAAGGCCTTCGAAATATCAAGTTGCACTGCGACCAGTCCTTCTCCCTTGCGTTTGTTTTTAGCCAGCCTGATTACCTCGCTAAGGATGTGCACATTATTGTAGCAGCCCCTTTCTGCTACGAAGCCCTTTTGGCGAGGTGTAAACCGCACTACTCTTCTGAGCTTATTGTCGACGATCCCCCAGAACAGTCGACTCAGGTACGAACTTATCGTGAGGGGTCGGTAACTCCCGGGCTCACTAGGGTCCTTCCCCTCTTTGTGCAGTAGTACCGTGCGGTTGCGCCCCCAGGCGGATGGTGCTCTACCCGTTACCAGCAGGATGTTGAAGAACACCATCAGGGCGCTTTGGGCTAGCCGGGACCTGACATTGCCCTTTTTGTATCCATCAGGTCCGGCTGCCCCGTCCGTCTTTGTCCGAGCGACCCGATCTTTCACCTCCCTTAGTGTTATCGGGGGCAAAAGATCGCTGAGGGGGAGGCCGTCCTCCTGGTCGCCAAGGTTGGGTAGCTGTATTGTTGGCGCTGTACCCCATAACTTTTCATACAGCTCCCTTACTTTTTCTTGAGATCACGGGCGTTCTCCCGGACAAACAGTTCGTCTCCTGCGCGGACTTTTTTCGCGAGAAGTCCTGGATTTTTCTTGAAGAGGTCCTGGGTACGGGCATATATGTAGCGCCTTACTGCTCTCTTGCCCTTACCCTTAGTATTATGGCGTATCCGAGGCCGGGCCCCCTCCACAAGAGGAAGTACCCAATCGTATAGGTCGTCGATGAAGGTGAGGGGTACTTCACCTTCCTGCTCGGATGCATACTGGAGCGCCCCCTGCAGATGCAGTAACTGCAGGGCGATTCCCGTTGATGCCTTGCGGATGGATTCGACCTCGGTCGAGACAGCGAAGTTAACTTGGTCCATCCACACCAGTATGTCTTCTCGTCCGACATCAACATCGTCGATCACGACCACCGGGACCTCTGGATCGGTAATCATGGGAGGTAATACGACAGGCGCTGCCATTTCGCCATCGCTCACCTCCTCTCCCGAAGACCGGTGGGAATCTTGGGGATCTTCGTCCCCCGGCTGCTGTCTAGCCGCCCGTAATCGGTTGTCCCGTAACCTGTCCCTGATTTGCTTTACGGTTCTGGAGGTCAGCACCTCTGAGATCGCTTTTGCTTTTCGTTTGACATGTGCAAATCTGACCTCCAGTTCCCCCAGCTGAGTTAGCTCTTGCTCAGACCAGGCCCCTCTCCTAGGCCTGGCGGGTCTTGGGGGATCAGGAACAGGAGGCGCACCCCTTAAGGCGTTACGTGTTTCGGGGTGTGCCTGTCTTTGGTGTGTACTCACAGCCCGTTGTGAGCGGAACACCCTGCCGCAGTCCTGGCACGCTACCCCCTCGAGTAGCGGCTGCGCAGGCCCTGGACACTTGGGAACGTGCGTCGCTGCCGCGTGACGGCGTATGAATAGCTTATGGCAGACCGAGCATCGGAACTTCAGGAGAACATCTGCGTGTTTCTCCTCAAAATGGCGGAGTTCGTCGGCTATTCTCAACGATATGAAGTTCCCCTTTCCAGCATCCAGGCAGATTGAACAAGATCGTTGCTGGAAAGGGACGTCAATTGCATGCACCACAGTCTCGCCTGGTCTGTGATCGGCGACCCCCGATCGATTGTTCGGAGAGAGCGCGGGGTCTTGGCTCTCTCCGTCCGAGGCTTCGCTAGAGAAGCTCGTACCTCTAGGAGCAATGTGTGGGGGAGGTAGCCCCACACCTGCTCTCCACTAGCATTAGCCGGGCCAAGGCCCGTTACCGACTCACACGACTTGGACGTTGCTACTTAACCTACTGGGAAGGTGGCCCAGAAGGCTCCCGACTGGAGATAGGCCGGGGAGAGTCAAGAGAGTCATAGTTACTCCCGCCGTTTAGCCGCGCTTGCTTGCATTTCTTTGCGTTGACGTTCAGAGCACTGGGCAGAAATCACATTGCGTCGACACCCGCAGGGGCCATCGCGATGCTTTGTTTTAGTTAAACAGTCGGATTCCCCTAGTCCGTGCCAGTTCTGAGCTGATCGTTGAATGGCGGCCGAAGAGAACTAAGGCGACGGCGACGAGTAGCGGTGACTCTAAGTGAACAGTCGTCCCGGCAACGGGTTGGCGAGGCGCGCGAACGGATTGACGAGATTCCCACTGTCCCCATAACGAAGAACAAAGAGAGAAACTTAATACTGCCCTGAGCAATCAGGCAGAAAAGTACAATACCAAAATAGTTAAGAATCGTGAGCCAATGGTTGTGATTACTGGCGTAGATAAGGGCTACAAAGAGGGGGAAATCCTCGGGGCAGTGGGCTTGCAGTACCCAGAGATCGGAAAAGAAATAGGCCAGGTGGTAACGAGAAGACCCTGCCGGAATCGAGAAAAAGAAAACGTAATTCTCAGGGTTTCACCAGCTGCATACAAGGCATTAATGGAGAGAGGACGTTTGATCCTTGGCCTTGTGTCCCTAATAGTCGAGGAGGAACATCAAGTCGTCAGGTGCTATCGTTGCAATGCATTTGGACATGTCGTCAAGTACTGCAAGGAGGCGGCGACGTGCGGCAGGTGCGGAGAGGGACATGAAACAAGGGAGTGTAAGAGTGATAACATAGAGTGCCCCAACTGTAAGAGGGCAGGGTTGAGCGAACTGGCTGATTGGGGGCATACAGCAATGGACAGAGCCTGCCCAGTCTATCGGAGGAAGTGCAGGCAGATGAGGCAATTAATCCACTATGAATAGTGCCTACCATAGTGTCATACAGGCCAATCTGGGTAGAGGTAGAGCCGCCACTGAAAACCTCCTCCAATATGCGTGTGACAAGAATACCACCTTACTGATGATACAAGAACCCTTCCACCGGGAGACATGGCATGGATGGGAACCTTTTGCCTTCTGTCCCAAATCCAAATCAATTATCCTACTACGTCAACACCTTACCACCGCCATCCTACTCACTAACCACTCGAACTCGAACGTTTGCACTATCAGACTCAACACAGCGAGAGGGACAGTCGTGATCTGTTCTGTATATGCCGAACCGAATTCTGACATACACACCACATTAGAGGTCCTTGAAAGTTTAACTAGGAGCACCACCGATCCCATACTAATAGCCGGGGATTTCAACGCCCGACACACGACCTGGGGTGATAAAGTCATCAACGAACGGGGCAGTCTGGTTCTGGACTTTGTTGCCAGGGCAGGAATGGCCATAGAAAACGATATGAACGCAGGGCCTACTTTTGAGAGCCCTAACGGCTGCAGCTGGATCGACCTAACACTCTACAGGAACTGGGACCTGACTGACTGGAAGGTACGGCCTGAAGCGGTGAGCCTGAGTGACCACCACTATATTTCTTTCTTCCTGGGGCTCGATTGTGGTGGGGGGGATTCACCTGAAAAAAGGGTATTTAATACTAATAAGGCCGATTGGGAGAACATCAATACTTACCTGTCAGCCAACCTACCTAACCTTGAAAGGGATATAGATCTTCATCGAAAGGTGGACCTACTCCAGTCCATGTTCACATATGTCTGCGGAAAGTATATCCCCAGTAAACGGAAGCATCCTGGCTTCAAGATCCAATGGTGGACTAAGGGATTAGACGTAGCAAGAGCCTCGCTAAGGAAATCTAGGAAAACCTTCCAAAGGGAGACGGCCCCTGAGATTAGAGCAGTCAAGAAAGCAACATTCAACAGACTAAGAAGAGAATACAAGGCAGCAATTCTGGAAGCCAAAGCAGAATCGTTCAGGAGGTACTGCTCAGCCCAAGGGGAGCGTTCCCCATGGGGAATCATATACAAAACAGTTAAAACCAGCAATAAGACTAACCTCCGCAGCATCAAAAAGCCGGACGGTACGTACACCGAAACGCGGGTAGAAACCATCGATTACCTAACGCAGCTATACTTCCCGGCAAGTGCGGACATACCGGACAATCGCGAGCATACGGAGATTGCCGTTAGGGCGGAACGACCCTGGACGTCACAAGCGGAACCTCTTTTTCATTTGGAGGAAGTATGAAACGCCATTAATAACATGGGCGCCAAAAAGGCTCCGGGGCTGGACCTAATACCCATCGCGCTCCTAAAACACTTAGACGTCCAAGTTTTACGGGGCTTGAAGAACATCTTTAATCAGTGCCTGGTCGAGGGAAGGTTTCCGGTGCAATGGAAAAAGGCCGGCCTAGTCTGGGTCCCGAAATCCGGCGATGGATTCCGACCCATCTGTTTACTGCCTGCGCTCGGGAGTGCTGGATCGCCTATGTTCTAGGCGATTGACATATTACCTGGAATCTAACAACCTACTAAACGACCACCAGTTCGGCTTTAGGAAGAACCGGGATACCATTCAGGCTATTAAAGTAGTGAGAGATCTGGTCACAACGGCACGTAAAACCAAAAAGCATTCCTTGGTTTTGACACTGGACATAAAAAATGCCTTTGGAACTGCCTGGCATCCACAGATAACGAACAAACTGAAGCAACTGAACGTGGGCAAAAACATTGGACAATTAATAGTCAGCTTCCTGAGCGACGGGTCGGTCCATGACGGGACTTGCGCAAGAAGCATTGAGGTTGGCTGCCCGCAGGGCTCTAGTTTGGGACCGATTCTTTGGCTGGTCCTCATGGAGGACTGGTTTAGTGCCTTGGAAGTCCTCAACACCGAGGAGATCATGGTCACACCGCAAGCCTTCGCGGACGACCAGGTTATAGTCATTGCCGCCTCGTCGCTTAGCAAGATCGAAAGAACCTGGAGATTGGTGTGGGAAATATGTAACGATTGGGCTAGGACAAACAAACTCTCCTACAACCTGCAAAAAACTGAGGCCATTTTCTTTAAAGGGACTCAAATATACAAGTTACCTGTCATCAAGATCAACGGTGTCAGAATACCCCTACGTGACTCAATTACTTATCTGGGAATTACGCTGGATGTCAAATTACAATACATTGAACATGTAAAGAAAACCAGGGCTAAGGCCACTAATATGGGACTCCGGATGGCATGGATAGCCGGCAAAACTTGGGGTACCTCCCCCAAGATAAGAAAATTAATTTACCAACAAGCAATAGCTCCACTTCTTCTCTACGGGGCTGAGGTTTGGGGAGGGAGGGGCTCGGACTCAAGGATAACTAGACATTTGAATGCGGCCCAAAGACCCTTCTTATTAAGCGTGTGTAGAGCCTATCGTACCTGTGCCACTAGTGCCCTGCAAGTTTTGTCTCAGGGATACCACCATTAGCAGCCGTGGCTACCGCTGTTTTCCAGAAACATCAAGCTACCCGGGACCAGGGTTATGAACCCAAACTATTAGAAAGAGAACGGCTGCACCCGGCCATTAGAGGCAGAATAAAAATATCAACCATTGATCCCACGGACCCTGAATATATCCATGTCTACACCGACGGATCCAAGAGCGATGGTAAGGTCGGCTTTGCAGTCGTGGCGGAGCTTGACAACAAATTTACCACTCTCAGCCGGCAGACTCCCCGACCAGTGTAGTGTCTTTCAGGCGGAACTGGCGGCTGTTTCAGCCGCTATCGACTGGTGCAATTCTCGGACCCCTAACAGTGCGATCTATGCCGTGCACAGCGACTCTAGGTCGGCCCTAGAAGCGATCACTGGGTGGGAGATTAAGAATGTCAAAGCCCAAGAGATTTACAATAGAATACTTACCAAGCCCATTAGTTTGTGCTGGGTGAAAGCCCATGTGGGGCTGCCGGGAAACGAGGCGGCTGATGAGAGGGCCAAAGAGGCCACTTTGCTCCCCAACAGTTCGGGCTATCCACTGCCTCGGTCTTACCGAGACGGGCTCTACGGGGCGGTCATACTTCAAATTTGGCAGCAAGCCTGGAACACCGGCCGCCAGGGTCGTTCAACATTCAAGTTCTTCCCAAAGGTCAGTAGGAACCTCCACAACACCAGTGCGGCAGCCGTGGAAGTGATCACGGGTCACGGTCGGTTCAATGAGTATTACGGCAGGTTTAGACTTAGAGAGGTGCCGGGAGTTTGTGTGTGCGGTGTTGAACGGGACTTACCGGATCACGTGATCCTGCGCTGCGATTGGCCTAGCAGAGCCCTAGCTAGAGCGACCTCAAGGTACCTAATGTGCAGCGGGGAAGGGTCCCTTGACACCCTAACTCTAGGGGAAGAGACCAAGAGTGAAATGTGGCGCCACTTCAACGAGTTTTGTGAAAAGTTAGTCTTCGACTACGATTAGTGTCGGGGCGAAGCGAGCGTGGTATGAATGTTGCGTGTGAATGGAGGGGGCCTCATTTCCCCCCCCCCCGCTAATTTTTGGAGTGAGTTTGGCGGTTTGGGTTCCCTTGACGGTGGTTTCCCTGGAGGCGGGTTGGTAACTCATTTCATTTCATTTCATTCATCTTCACCATGTCATCCTCACATTCATTGCATTCATCATCATATGGCCTAAAGCCTCAGGCGGGTGGGTCGTGGGCTTGCCCCACACATACGAATCTGTCCCCAAACTGTCCACAAACTAACTAAGCTATTAACTAACCTGGTGAACAGTCACAGGAAACAAGAACTACAAATCTGTGACTTGCGCAGCCACACCAAACAGTTGGCCCCCTCGGCTCCCTCTTATGCCGATATTGCCAAACCAGCAAGTCAAAAGTCTAAAGCCTTTAACACAAACAGCAGAAGTACCAAATATAATGCCATTGTCAGCCTGAAAGAGAAGGACGAAAACAAATCAGTACATACGGAACTGAGAAAGGACCTTAACATCCAGGAAATGGGAGGAACATTCAAATCTGTGAGGAAGTTAAAAAGTGGGGATATCTTAATTGAAAGCCATTCGGACGAGCAAAGGGTAAAACTAAGCAACATTCTGTTAAACAGCGACAAGTATGTGTAAGAGCATCAAAAATAGGAGCCCAATGTTTAGAATTACGGGGATCGACAAAGGCTACAGCGATCAGGAGATTCTGGTAGCGGTACGGGAACAAAACCAACAGTTAATGGCATTTAATAAAGACAGCGAGGAGGACCTTCAGCTGATCACTCGTCGAACTTGTCGAAACAAAGACAAAGAAAATATCATATTCCGGGCTTCTCCTCAGCTTTTTAAGATCGTGATGGAAAGGGGTCGAGTTAATATCGGGCTAGTATCTCTCTTCGTAGAGGAGGAAGACCAGCTCATCAGGTGCTTTAAGTGCAATGGCTATGGGCACACCACCAAAGTGTGCAAAGGGACCGACACCTGTGGCAAATGCGGCGGCTCCCACGAAACCAGAGGTTGTACGGATACCAAAGTTCAATGCGTCAACTGCAAGCGGGAGAAACTAGATGATCTGGGGCACTCAGCAATTGACAAAGCCTGCCCAGTCTATCGCAGGAAAGCCAAGCAGGTGAGACAATCTATCCAGTATGTCTAGCACATCAAAAACCCTCCACCTGGCGCATGGAAAACTTAAAATACTACAAATCAACCTGGGCAAAGGAAAGGCAGCCACCACAAGCCTGCAGAATTATGTAATTAAGCAGGGATATGACGTGGTACTTATCCAGGAGCCGTTCCACAGCAAAGTAAGTTGGAACGAGTGGTTGGTGCATGCTACATCGAGTAAATCCAAGGCCATAACTGTGACGCGGAATAAAAATCATCGGGCCACCACGTTGACGCAATATAGCGACGACGGAATAATAACCGTACAGATCCGCATTGGAACCAAAACGATCAATATTGTCAATATATACGTGGAGCCAACCGGCAATTTGCAAAGCTACTTGGATAAAGTAAACAATGTCAAGCGTACAACACAAGGGCCTTTACTTATAGCGGGTGACCTCAACGCCAGGCATTCAGCATGGGGGGGAGATGTCATAAACGCCAGAGGACTGACGCTCATCGATTTTGCAGCCACCACGGGTCTGCAGATCATCAATGACCCGGATTCTGCTCCGACCTTCGACGGGGCAAACGGGCGCAGTTGGATAGACATATCGATGTTGAGCGGATGCGCGGCAGTAGAGTGGAGAGTGATTGATACGGAAACGCTCAGCGACCATAAGTATATAGGCATAACGTTGGACTTGGAAGAGACAGACAGTAGAGAAAGAAGAGTGTGGAACCTGGCCAGAGCGGATTGGGAGGGCATTAATAAGAACATGGCAGACTGTCTAGAGGGAATATACCAAGGAACAATAAACCTGCAGGAGAAGGTCGAAATCTTACAAAAAATGACAGAAGAAGCATGTGAAAATAAAATACCGAAGAAAACGGTGAGAGGTAATATAACAAGTCAAAGGTGGTGGAGCAAAGACCTGCAGAACCTGAAGAGAACAACAAAAAGACTGAGGAAGGAATACCAGAGAGAAGGGAGTGAGGCCGAAAGAGTGAGAAAAAAGCGCCATTATATAAACATAAGAAACACTTATCGCGAGCTCATCATCGAAGCGAAGGCAAAATCTTTCAGGCAGTACTGTACGACACACTCAGATAAAAACCCCTGGGGAGTGGCCTACAAGATTCTAAAAGGCAGCACCTATACTGCGTTGGCCACAGCGCTTAAATCAGACGGGACTTACACTTCCGACAGACACGAGACTGTACTCTGGCTACTACAGACACATTTCCCCCGCGACGACCCCAACGGAGAGGGGCAAGACCATGAACAGGTTAGGTTGTCTGGCACAGCCCTGGATAGCTGCGAGGGATCCACCCTTCCAAATGGAGGAACTAAAACAGGTCATTCTGCAAATGAACCCCCGAAAAGCTGCGGGACCCGATAGTGTTCCCCTTCAGCTTCTTCCCAGACTGGAGACGAGTACGTTAAGGAAATTGTTGGACCTATACAACGAGTGTCTGAACGAAGGGATCTTTCCTCGGGTCTGGAAGTCGGCTAAAGTAATATGGATCCCTAAACAGGGAGGCGGAACGAGGCCTATCAGCCTGTTACCCGCCTTGAGCAGAATCCTGGACAGAATGTGCTCCTCCAGGCTGGCGTTCTATCTAGAAGCTAACGACCATCTACACAGAAATCAGTATGGCTTTCGAGCGGGACGGGGAACTTTGCAGGCCATTGATAGCTTAGTACAAACAATAAGAGAGGCCAAGAAACGTAACATACATTGACCGTAACCCTTGATATTCGCAACGCATTCGGAACGGCGTGGCATCCACAAATCGTTGCGACTCTCAAAGAGGTAGGAGTGCCCGCTAATTTGGGAAGCCTAATCGAAAATTTCCTGAGGGACAGAAAAGTCACGACCGAAGACGTCACAATAGAGATGGAAGTGGGATGCCCGCAAGGGTCGAGTCTGGGCCCCATTATATGGCTAGTTGCAATGGAAGAATGGTTCAAGAGGATGGAGCAAATCAACATACCGTCCGTGGAGATCTTAACCCAAGCTTACGCGGACGATCAGGCTATTGTGATGTGCGCCCTCCCGGGAGAAGATCGAGCGGGCTTGGAAAATAGTGTGGCGTGAGTGTAAGGCATGGGCATCTAAAAACAAACTGCGGTACAACGAGGCGAAAACTGCAGCCATGTTTGTAAAAGGCACTCGCATAAGCAGGGAGCCCAGAATAAGGCATGACGGGGAACGTATACGACTTAGCGATAATGTGAAATACCTAGGTGTAGTAATAGACACCGGGCTCCTATGGCTGGATCACATAAAAACGATCAGGGCCAAGACTACTAACATAGCGCTGAGACTATTTTGGGTAGCGGGCAAAAATTGGGGTATATCCGATAAACTGAGGAGACTGTACTACGAACAGGTGGTGCTTCCGATGATACTCTACGGGAGCGAAATTTGGGGCACGAGATGCAACGACAGCAGAGTGATTAAACATCTGAAGGCTGCACAGAGGCCGTTCTTGCTGGCCCTTACTAGGGCGTTTCGCACCGCCCCAAATAGCGCACTACAGGTGTTGGCAGGGGTTCCGCCGCTCTACTTAACTACACAGGGCAGGACGCAGAAGTGGGCCAAATTAAAAGGTCCAGAATACGAAAACAGAGTAGAGATAAAGAGTAAAATGCACCCCTTCGATCGTGGGAAGGCAAAGATCGGGACAGGCTCAGGGCAAGTGGGAGGTGCCATGGACATATACACCGACGGCTCTAAGATAGAGGGGCGGGTTGCAATGGCCGCAGTGTGTTACAATAAGCAGCGCCATAAACTCAGTATAGTAAAAGAGAGACTTCAGGACCAGTGTACAGTCTTCCAAGCTGAGCTCTTAGCCATTCACGAGGCCATCGAGTGGGCAACTCACAACGAGCACGAAAAGATAAACATCTACTCAGACTCTAGATCGGCCCTAGAGGCCATAGTCACCTGGGACATTACAAATAGGACGGCACTGAAGATCTACAAACACCTGCAACAACATCAACAGTATAACCTTTTCTGGATTAAAGCCCATGCGGGGAATGAGGGCAACGAAGAGGCGGACAGATTGGCCAAGGAGGCCACGACCCTAGAGGAAATACGGGCTGGCCCGTTACCAAGGACTGCGGTAGACAGCCACATACGCCAAGGTATACGAATTCAGTGGCAGCAGGAATGGAATGGGGGAACGGATGGAAGGAGCACCCACAGTCTCATACCCGTTATCCCAAAACATAGAATTCCCTTTAATATGTTCGCTACACAAGTTTTGACCGGACATGGCAGTTTCAACATGTACTACCATAGGTTTAACCTGAGGAAAGTGGGGGAGGGGTGCCCCTGCGGACTGGGCAGAGATGACATGAACCATGTTCTGAGAGAATGCGGACTCGAACGCAGGAGGCAAGCCAGAGGGGTCTACGATAGAGAGCTAGCAACTTGTGAAGGAGGCGACCTGACGCAGTTCGGAGACGAGACTGATAAAAGTATAGTGACAGCGTTTAACAAGCTGTGCGCAGCAATTGTCTGGGACTATGATGTGGCATAGAACCTCTGGTGATTAAATGAGTGTGTAAAACTAAGCTACAGCCAAGTATTAGAGCGGAGTTACAGCGTCTAGTGTGATTAATAAGTGAGGGCAAAGCCAAGTGGTTAGCCAAGTGGAGAGAGCAGTGGGTGGTGTGAATGTACGAATGAATGGTGGGGACTTGTCCCCCCCCGCTAATTTTTGGAGTGAGGTTTGGCGGTTGGGTTCCCTTTGCGGTGGCTTCGGTGGGTTTTGGGGGGTGTCTTTTTCATCTTCACATGTCATCTATCACACATTCATTCATCTATCATTTCACACATTTCATCAGTCTAAGGCCTTTGGCGGAGGACAGTGAGTTCGCTCACATACTCAATTCCTGTCCCCGGTCCGCACGTTCGGTTTCGCTAGATAGTGGGTAGGGACAATGGGAATATCGTTAATCCATTCATGCGCGTCACTAATTAGATGACGAGGCATTTGGTTATTGAAAATATATTTATAAAAATATACATTTAGACTTTTACGTCTTGTTTTGCATCATATACAGTTTTACATGAACATTTTATATAATAATTCATTTTAGATTGTAAATTAAAGCAGACATATGACAAGTACAGGTAAGTATAGGTAATATCACAATAATTGACCTAAAAACTAATTGTACATGTGTGTATAAAACGAATTACATTGTAGAACAAAAAATTGTAAAACAAAAATTGTAAAGATAAAATTTAATAAAATGCACAAAACAAAAACATTGTCGAACACTACACTGAAAACAGGCACGTCGTTACACGTTTTTACACTTATACGGCACAAACATGTTTAAACACTAAGTTTACGACGATGTCACTAAGATGGCAGGATGATGGTGATGTAATGATGATTAGGACCTAACGACGGCTCCAAACAGCTTTCATGAAAGATTTGTGGATGGAGGATCCGTGTTTGAGGACGCCATTAACGATGTTTTCTTTTGTTTTGTTGTCTAATCTGATCGACGCTACAGTTTCCTGGTTGGCCTTTGGCCAGATGCCTCTTGCACCTACAATCAAAGGCAGGACTTCTACGGCTTTATTGGGCCACTTCTTGCTTGCAGCATGACGGAATTCAGGGTTATCGTAGACCAACCTTTTGTTGGTCCATGCTGCAGTAAGAGAAGTGTCACCCTCCCAGGAGATCTGCACGTCGATGATTGTCACCCGATTGTTTGAGTGGACAGCGATATCGGGCTTAAAAAGTTTTCCATTGTCGTGTCTGACATGTGGTTCGAGCTCAATGGTCGAGGATTTTTTAATGTGTTCCGCTGCCAGTGCGTGACATGGCAGCTCTGCAGTACGTGGCATATCGTTTCGACTTTCCTGCAGCCTCCTCGGCACCACCTCCTCTCCACCGGGTTGGATGGTATACCCATGGTGGGGAGGTTGGCCGTTCGGAGGTGGATTGCGCGGACGTAGTCTCGTCCGGTCCAGCCGTATGGAACTTTTTCGATCCATTTATTGCTCGCGCTGTCTTCGGGGCATTGGTGTAAGCCCTTGGCTGTAAGGACTTGTGCGAGTTGTTCTTTCCACTTTATTTGGGGGGTTTGTTCACCGGATAGTTTTATTAATCTATTAATGAAGCCGGCAGCCTCCTCTGTATTTAGAGTGTCCTTGATGATATTGTCTCCATCGGTAATGAGCTTGGTTACTCTCTGTAGTAAAATCCTTGGCATGGCATCCCTCAGGTTTACCACACCAAGACCTCCTTCTTTAATGGGGGCGTATATGTAAGCGTCGGCTGTGTGCTCGTGAAGGTGGAGTGTTTTTTTGATAAACAACCTTACCAGCCTATCTGCGCCTTTGAGGATCGATGCCGACATTTTCGTATTCTGAAGGATGAAGTATATTTTCGGAAGCGTGTAACCTTCAAAATTTCCATTTTTTGGCTGGGTTTGAGAGGAGCCTTTGAGATGTTATTGAGCCATATGGGGAGTTGTGTGAAGGTTGGTTTTACAACCCCCCCTGGACCGAAGTTTTGGCCTAGATATTTGAATGTGTTGCACGCTCCGATTGGATTTAGTCTGGCTCCATCAAGGGTAAAGATGCTGGCAGATGTGATGGCTACTTTTTTCTTCGCCGGAACCGTTCTGGCCGACAAGACGTTCGATTTTTTGCCATTAAGGCTCATCCCCCTCTCTTTACAGAAGTTATTCACTTCGTCGAGGGTAAACTGGAGGGCTCGGTGGTTGTCCTCTAGAAGGATGATGTCGTCGTCGAATGCCATCGCACCACATTTGGTGTTATCAGTTACTGATCCGCCCCGTATTCCGTCGTTGATGTTGGAGATTAGCTCGTCGATGACTGCATTAAATAAGACTGAGCTGAGCGGATCGCCTTGTTTTACACCTCTATGAATTTCAATGTAATCGGTGTCGGTACCTCCGACACTTATCTTAGTCGTGGAGTTTTGCAAGTTGTTCATTATGTAGGCCACGGTCTTTTGGCACACTCCAAGCCTTTCGAGGGCTCTTTTAACCGCAAGGTGTGAAACGGTATCAAAGGCTTTGCGAACGTCTAACGATGCTACGTGGTAAGGACGACCCTTAGCAGTTCTGGACCGGATGTAGTGGTCCAGAATAAGAGCGTTTGCTAAGGTTCCGTCAATATTCGTGAACCCTCTTTGGCTTTGGGTTTGGTCGGTGGCAATGGATAGTCGCTTGGCCATGATCCTATGGAACGCTCTTAAGGCGATGGCACTGATGGTGATTGGCCTCCAGTTGTTGATATCCGTGGGGTTGCCTTCTTTTGGGATTAGAATCTTTCGCGAGGTACGCCATTGAGATGGTGTCAAACCTGAGAAAAGCATGAGGTTATAGAGGGCCGTCAGCTTTTTTAAGTCAGCTAATTTTAGGGCTGCAGTAGAGATTTTATCTGGCCCAGGAGCTGAGTTTTTCATTTTTAGCACAGTGTTGTCTACCTCATCGTGAAGAATTGATTTGTAAGTAGGAAGTGCTACTTTTGGTCGAGTTCGCAGTTTGGGTGGGACGACGGAGGCGGCCGAGAAGATGCCCCTGAAGTGTTGTTGTGTTTCTTCCAGGGGTGGTAGGTCGCTTTCAGCGTCGGTATTAGAACAGCTATTTAGTTAGCAACTTCAAATTTTAAATACCTTATAACAATGACATGGGCTGGCTAAACAAATGTTTAGTTAAAAATTGAAATAAGTTATAAAAACTCCTGCAAAAAACAGCTGTTTAGTTACGAAGTGAAAAATTGAAATAACTTATTAAAACACTGAATAAAACAACAAATTAATCATACCATTATGCATAAACCCCAGCTATAAACACATAGACTTTATTAAGCGGTAGTGGGCTGCAAACCTTTTATGGAAGTTGACGCTGTCAGTGCTAGTCGCTGCAACTTCAGATTTCCGGTCTCTTACAAGCATAGATTACCCCAATTTTCCACAAAACTGAACATTAATGCGTTCGATAATTCACAGCATCGGCCATTTTAAAACCCGGACGTATCAATTGTGTTCGCTGGCTGCCGTGTATTACGAATGCGCACGGAAAGCCAAGATGGAGGACGATTTCCGAAAACGGGCACTTCGGCTGTTCTTCCTGGTAAAACAAAAATCGCTTTCGAAATTGTGAGGTAACAAATATGTTCCTTTTTACGCCCGCCGTCGCCCACTTCGAACCCGAAAACCGTACGTGACTCCCACGATACGTTAATTCGCACATTTCCGCACCAACTTACGGCTAAAAATTTATAAACTTTGAGGGCGTCTTGCGAAACAACTAAGACGTTAATCCAAAATCGCCTCGGTTACACTTTGCTTTTGCCCTTCGTCATCACGACAAAACAAACCACGTTTTAAAACAACGACCCAGTTTCTCGAAACCTTTGACAGAAATTTGCACTGCACGCCGGCCGTCATCGCGAGTTCCCGTGAATCCCGAACGCCCACGAAACAACAAAATTTCCAAAAACACGCACTTCGGCCGTTATTTCTGGTCAAACGGCAATCGCTTTCGAAATTCTGAGGTGACAGTTTCGTTCCCTTTTAAAACCGCCGTCGCTCACTTCAAACCCGAAAGCCGTACGTGACTCCTACGATAGGTTAATTCGTTTTCGAAACACATTTGCACACGAAATTACGACTAAAAATAGGCAAACTTTGGAGGCCTTTTGCGAAGCGACCAAGACATTAATCGAAAATCGCCTCGGTTACGCTGAGGTTTGGTCGGTCCTTTGTCAACACGACAAAACAAACCGCGTTTTAAAATAACGACCCAGTTTCGAGAAACCTTTGACCGAAATTTACTCTACACGCTCGAACAATAGATATCCACAACGGCGCGCAGCTAAAATTAGCAAACTTTGGAAGCCTTTTGTGAAAAAACTAGGACATTAATCGAAAATCGCCTCGGTTATTTTGTAATTTCGTCC
Organism: Elmis aenea; assembly: GCA_947652605.1. Taxonomy (NCBI): domain Eukaryota; kingdom Metazoa; phylum Arthropoda; class Insecta; order Coleoptera; family Elmidae; genus Elmis; species Elmis aenea. Next base: position 28,589,563 of record OX393579.1, on the reverse strand, counting down.
TTTGCGATCACAACAAAACAAACCGCGTGTCAAACCGACATCCTAGTTGTTCAAAATCTTTGACCAAAATTTGATCTGCACGCTCGCACAACTTTCGCTTACAAAATAGCTGCAAAATCACTTTTTAACAGCTCACTGCGCCCTTATTAAGGCATATTTCGAAAAACCGTAAACGCTATAATGAAGCCCATTCTTTCGGCGATAGTTCTAATTAAAACAAAGCATCGCGATGGCCCCTGCGGGCGTCGACGCAATGTGATTTCTGCCCAGTGCTCTGAACGTCAACGCGAAGCAATTCAAGCAAGTGCGGCTAAACGGCGGGAGTAACTATGACTCTCTTAAGGGGCGGGCCGCTGCCGTATGCGTGCGTCCCCTCACAGGTCCCTGTGGTTTGGTGCCAAGGCTCCGGCCTGGACCTCCATTCACATACCGTGGGGAGCACCTACCGGCGCCCTGCGGTTGATGGTCAGCACCATGCGGCCTGATCTGCAGCCTCCTCGTGGCGAGAGTCGGAGAACCCCTGCTTGCAGGGGCGAGCGAATGTAGCAGGCACGATGGGAGGATGGGTTACCCACCCACCTCCGACACAGACGGGTCCAAACACAGTAAGACAAAATAACCCCGAACCCCCCAACCCACCGGTTGGGGTACCCGTCTTAGCTGGTGTGGCGGCAAATGCCAACGGGCCCCCCCAGCATCCATGCGGTTTGTGTGACAGAACCTTCACCACCGCCACTGGACGCGGAGTGCACTTCAGACGTGCACATCCTATCGAAGCGAATGCGGCTATCGATCTCAACCGAGCAAAGGCTCGGTGGTCTGAGGAGGAAGTACGTATGTTGGCGCGGGCGGAAGCCCAAGCCGTAATTGCGGGTTGTCGGTTTATGAATCAAGAGCTCCGAACAAGATTCCCTACTCGGACCCTTGAGGCCATCAAAGGTAAGCGTCGTTGTGGCGTTTATCGTGCGATGGTCCAGGAGGTTCTCGAGTCCATAAGGCGCGCACCAACGCCGCCGGCCGACCCCGCTCCAGAAGTACCGAACGTAGGGGCAGACCCAGACCCTGTGCATGCACATTATCTTGCAGCTTGAGGTCGCCCGTCTCGTCGGAGAGGCGGGTGCATTTCCTGCTCGGTACCAGGGTCCCCGACTGGGCGCATGCGCTCAGCGGGCTATGACAGGTGAAGATGTGACCGGTGAATTACTGGCGTGGATCCGGGCCATCTTTCCTAGTCCCACTTTAGGGCGAGCCCCGAGGCGCCCTCACGACTGTACGCATGTACGTCCGGCTAGAGACGAAGGTCGGAGAGCGAAGAGGAGGAGGGAGTATGCGAGGGTCCAGAACCTATACAGGCGCGATCAGCGCGCAGCTGCTGATCAAATATTGAATGGACTCGGAGGTGTCGAGGCAGGTCTTCCGGCCTCGGGCGAGGAGTTCACGGCGTACTGGCGCACTGTTTTCGAACAGCCCAGTGTTCCGTTGGACCACCGAACCGCACCACCGAGGCCCATGGTGATACATCACGATCTCTGGAGGCCGATCTCTGTCGTGGAGGTCGACCGGATCAGAGTGAAGCGCAACACGGCTTCTGGTCCTGACCATATTAAACCAGCGGAATGGAACTTAGTTCCCCCAGTGCTGGTGTCTCTCCTTTTCAACACTTTCATGATCTGCGGTAGTCTCCCTGACGAACTCACGAGGAGTCGAACGGTGTTTATCAAGAAGAAGCCTATACCTGGCTCACCAGCGGATTACAGACCGATTTCGATCGGATCAGTAGTCACCCGACATCTGCACAAGGTGCTTGCTTCTCGTATCCAAGAGGTCCCTGACGAGATGGATCCGAGGCAGAGAGCGTTTCGTGCTAATACGGACGGCATCGCAGAGAACCTCTGCGCTCTGTCAACCGTGTTGGCCACCGCTCGAACCAAGGTGAAGTCCTTGCACATAGCGTCGTTGGACGTGTCGAAAGCTTTCGACACTGTTTCACACGAAGCGATTGTGCATGCGAGCGTTAGCGCCGGGTTCCCACCAGCGATGGTGGAGTACATCCGGTCGCTCTATGGTAAATCCTCGACGGTACTTGAGGTAGGTGGTGAGTGCGAGCTGGTTAAAACCACTCGTGGAGTGAAGCAGGGCGACCCACTATCGCCGCTGCTTTTTAACCTGGTAATTGGCCAGTGTTTGAAAAAGCTGCACCCGGATGTAGCTTTCGATATGGACGGCGCACCGATGAGTGCACTCGCTTTCGCCGACGACGTTTTGCTGTTGTCTTCTACGGCAGCTGGGCTCCAGACCAACTTGGAGTCCTTCATGACGGAGCTTTCGAAGTTCGGGCTCTTGTTAAATCCGGACAAGAGCAGAGCCATCTCTTTAGTGGCGTCCGGCCGAGACAAGAAGGTGAAGATGGTTGTCGACCCCACCTTCGTGGTGGGCGGCACCTTCCTAACCTAATGTACTCCGGTCGATCTATGGCGTTACTTAGGGATCGAGTTCGAGGGAGCACGGGTGGTTGGAGGTTCAGTTTCGCTGCTGGCAGACTTGGAGAGGATCGGATCAGCGCCTTTCAAGCCGCAGCAGCGTCTCCATCTGCTGCGATTACGCCCTACCGAGGCATACCCATGCGTGGGTGTTAGGTAGGGTGACCGCAGGATCGCTGAAGCGGCTTGACATTCAGATCCGGGCTGCGGTCCGGAAATGGCTCCACCTCCCACACGACACTCCTGTAGGCTACTTCCACGCACCACTAAAGTCAGGTGGTCTGGGAATACCACTGTTGGGGCACTTCATTCCCCTGCTACGATTGCGTAGGTTCGAGGCATTGCTCGAATCGCCTCTTGATTATATCCGTGCTTGTGCGCGAAGCGACTTCACCAATCGCAAGATTCGGTGTTGCCGCCAACGCCTTGCTAGGGTCATCGATGGGGCCGCAACCTCCGCTTATCTTCGGCGCTTGTGGGCCCGTATGCTTCACCAGTCTATCGATGGGATAGCCCTGGCCAAGAGCGATTCATCTCCGCTAAACACGGAATGGATTGGCTCGCGGACAACGGCGATTCCCGCGGCAGAATGGGTGCATTGTCATGCGGTGCACATTAACGCGCTGCCAACACGCTCACGGACTGCCCGTGGGCGGGACCACCTGGACCGGAGGTGCCGGGCCGGCTGCAATGCAGTCGAGACCGCGGCCCACGCAATCCAGGTGTGCTTCCGCACACACGCAGGTAGACTCCGGAGGCATGATGGTCTTGTGAAGAGGCTCGGAGAGTGTATGCAGCAGAAGGGGTGGACTGTCTATAAGGAACAGACCTTTGAGACAGCAGTGGGAAGGATCCCTGACATCGTCGCCATTCGCCGCGGAGCAATGGTGATAGTGGATGCGCAGGTTGTAGCCACCCTAACAGCACTTGATGATGCTCACCGAATGAAAGTGACAAAATACCGAGACGAGGCACGCCTCCAACGGTACGCTCCAGAGTCCTTTAGGGAGACACACGGTAGAATTGAGTCGGTCGCGTTCGCCAGCCTTACCATCTCGTGGCGCGGCGTGTGGAGTGGTGAGTCAGTCCGAAGTCTTCTGGACCTAGGCCGGACTGTGAACCAGCTACGCCGCTTTACAACTTTGGCGTTGCACGGCTCATGGATGAACTGGGTGAGGTTCAACGCCTCCACTGCGAGTCGGATGCCGCGTGTGAGGGTTTGACCAAACGCGTTGGCAGGAACCGTCATCCAGCTAAGGTTTTCCATCTTGCCGGTCGCTTCGGCGGCCGTGCGGTTTAACCCCTTTGCCTGTTATTCCTTGCAACCTGTTGCGATGTTCCTACCAAAGGGGTAATTCTGCCGGACTGGGCTTAGGCACCCTGTCCGGGGCATGCTAAGTGATGAACGCCGAGGGTTAGAAGTCCTGGACGAGCCCTTAAGGTGAGTCCACGGTTTATCTAATTTCAGGGGCCCCTGGTTTAAAGCACTGGCGGTGCCCACTATCTGTTAGCCCAATGGCGGGACTAGTCGCGGTAGACTGATAATAGAAATGCCTCGTCATCTAATTAGTGACGCGCATGAATGGATTAACGAGATTCCCACTGTCCTTACCCCCGCAGCCCCGCCGCCCCCGCGGCCCCCGGGCAGCACTTAACGCTGCTGCACTACGTCACTGCCTCGTCACTACTGGTACACGTCACTACCACTGCGTCATTCACTTCTTCATAGTGACGCAGTTGGGACTTAGAAAATTTCGAATAAATCTGCTAGGTAGTTGTTTTATTTCATTGCCCCACTACTGCACCCCACCTTAGGTGCTCCCCACTACCTTCCCCCACCACTTTCCCCCCTCCCCCCCCCCTTTTTTTTTTTTTTTTTTTTTTTTTTAATATTATTTAGCTAGTTATTCGAATTGGACATGGAGGGGTACTGCCAGGTCCCGCCTCACTGGCCCGGTCATCTGAAGGAACGATGGGAAGCGGAGGTATCCTCGCTCCTGGCCTGGTGCAAGCAGACCGTCGAGGAAGAGCTTCCTAAAAAACTTGGGGAAGTCACGGATGCAAAAGAGCAGGACAGAATAAGGGAAAAACTCGAAGAAGAAGTGTGCAGTGCCGCAGCTAAGGAACTCACATTAAGACTAGAGAAGGAGGAAGAAGCGCGCACCGGAGACATCATGAAGGACTTCAACCGTCGAACGTCCATTGGTAGGTCACCGGTGAAATCGGGAAGCGTGAGCAGCCAAGGGGCAAAGAGAAGAAGAACCGTTGCCGACGACGGGGACGACGAGGTGTTTGCAGATGGTGACAACGCATCAACACAGGTAAGGGCTGGGGAAAGGGTAGAACTCGTGGACGAGTGCATAGCCAAGATACAGAAGAGTTTAGATATCATCAGGAAGGCTACGGGAAGAGAGGTCCATGGTAAGATTGCCTTTGGTAGGCAGGACCAGGGAGCGGTATCGGAGGAGGTGCACAAGCTTGGCAAGGTCCTAACGATTTTGGTTAATAGGGTTAGGAAAGAGGAGACATACAACATGAAACTGAGGATGCAAGCAGAAACAAGCAAAACGAGTAGCAAGAAGTCGTATGCCAATGTCACCGGGGCTGCGCGACAGATAACCAATATCCCGGTCAAACCTCAGGAACAGAAGAGACCCCAAACAAAGTTTCAAACCATTATCGGGTTAAAAGACAAAGAAAACCAAGAAAAGATAACGGACCAGTTAAAGAGAGACATTAAGATCAACGACATCGGTGGAGCCTTGAAATCCATCAGAGCTCTCAAAAGTGGTGACCTTATGGTGGAGAGCCATAACGCGGAACAGCGGGAGAAGTTAAACAGCGCCCTGAACAGTCAGGCAGGAAAGTATGCCACTAAGATAGTTAGAAACCGCGAGCCGTTGGTCGTCATTACTGGGGCAGACAAGGGGTTCGGAGACGAGGATGTCCTAGGGGCTATAGGCTCGCAATATCCAGGGATTGGACAAGATACTGGCCAGGTGGTTACGCGAAGACCCTGCCGCAACCGGGAGAAAGAGAACATTATTCTCAGGGTCGAAGCGTGGCACGCGGACCTAGTGCCGCCTCTGCGCCCGGCCGGCTGCTGGCGGCGGAGTTCTCGGACGGTCCAGACGGACGCCCGTCGGCGACGCTATAGCTTTGGGTACTTTCAGGACCCGTCTTGAAACACGGACCAAGGAGTCTAGCATGTGCGCAAGTCATTGGGACTTGCGAAACCTAAAGGCGAAATGAAAGTAAAGGCGTGCCTCGCGCGCGCCGAGGGAGGACGGGCCGCGTCACGACGCGGCCCTGCACTCCCGGGGCGTTTCGTTCTCATCGCGAGATGGCGCACCCAGAGCGTACACGCTGGGACCCGAAAGATGGTGAACTATGCCTGGTCAGGACGAAGTCAGGGGAAACCCTGATGGAGGTCCGTAGCGATTCTGACGTGCAAATCGATCGTCGGAACTGGGTATAGGGGCGAAAGACTAATCGAACCATCTAGTAGCTGGTTCCCTCCGAAGTTTCCCTCAGGATAGCTGGCGCTCGCTTTGCGAGTCTCATCCGGTAAAGCGAATGATTAGAGGCATTGGGGTCGAAACGGCCTCAACCTATTCTCAAACTTTAAATGGGTGAGATCTCCGGCTTGCTTAAAACGTGAAGCCGCGAGATGACATTAATTCGGATCAGAGTGCCAAGTGGGCCAGTTAAAGCGCCAAAATCGACGCTTATGGGATACCATGAAAGGCGTTGGTAACTTAAGACAGCAGGACGGTGGCCATGGAAGTCGGAATCCGCCAAGGAGTGTGTAACAACTCACCTGCCGAAGTTACTAGCCCTGAAAATGGATGGCGCTGAAGCGTCGTGCTTATACTCTGCCGTCGGTGGCATTTGGGGGCGGGGGGTGCCGGACGAATTCCCGACTGCCAACTTCTCGACAGCCTTCTTCCCGACAGTCAAATTCCCGACATACAAACTTCCCGACAGTCAAACTTCCCGAAACCGACTTCCCGACTGACTAACTTCCCGACAGACTAACTTCCCGACAGACTAAATTCCCGACAGACTAAATTCCCGACAGACTAAATTCCCGACAGACTAAATTCCCGACAGACTAAATTTCCGACAGACTAACTTCCCGACAGACGAACTTTCCGACATTCCAACTTCCCTACAGCCCAAAATCTGGGAAAACTAAAATGAATTTGATATTGTACGAACAAATAAATAATATAATATTTGCACTATAACAACAACATAACAGTTGGGGTTACTACCTACCTACAATTATAATCCGTTTGTCAAAGGTAAACAAATAATTAACAGTAACAGTATTAGTTAGCCCCTAACGGGAAAAATTATACTATGTATAAAGGCGTGTTTAACATATAAAACTCATCAGTTAACTTGTGAAAATGAGTGAAATTTGTGAAATTATTCCATCTCAAAGAGGGAACAACAAAATCTATGTTCATGGATATTTGATGGGGAAAGACAAAAATCGCGAGGACATTTATTACTGGTGCTGTGAAAGAAGAAAATCAGAAAATTGTAAAGGCAGAGCAACGACCAAATATTTGAATGGACAGCATCATCTTCAGAAGTTTGTGGATCATAATCACGCTCCAGAAGCAAGTGCTGCGTTTGTTGCTAAAATTGTTGGGCAAATCAAGGTACACGCAAAACAAACAAAAAATCTGCCATGTCAGATTATTCAGAGTAACACCGTTGTCGCTCCTCCACGGATTCAGCCGTACATGCCATCAAAAAATGCTCTTCGCAAGGTAATAAAACGAGTACGACAAGCAGACAGACCATCCGAACCACAGTCGCTGGATGAAATTAATATTCCACTTTCTTTACGTAAAACCTTGAACTATTTCTTATTAGAGACTCTTCAGTGGGAGAAGATAGAATAATGGTTTTTACAACAAAATTAAATGTTCAACATTTTCAAAGGCCAAGTATTGGATTATGGACGGTACGTTTAAAACTGCACCCACAATTTTTTATCAGCTTTATACGATACATGCACCCGTTGGTTCTGAAAATTGCCGATGTCTACCCCTAGTTTACGTATTAATGACCAGCAAGAGCGAAGAAAATTACAAACGTGTGTTTCAAGACTTAATTGATTTCGGTGAAGAAAATGAAATAGAACTAAAGCCACAGACTATACTAACTGATCTGGAACTGGCTGCAATTAACGCTTCTAAAAGTGAATTTCCGGAAGTGTCGAATAAAGTTTGTTTCTTCCACCTGGGACAGTGTATTTGGAGAAAGATTCAAGCAAGTGGATTTGCATCTCGATACGGCACAGACGAAGAATTCAGCCTAATGTTGCGTCATTTGTTTGCATTAGCATTTGTTCCCTCAGATGAAATTCCAGAAGCATTTAATGTTCTTAAATCGTTTTTACCACCAGAAGTTAGTGAAGTGATTGCGTGGTTCGAAAATAACTACGTTCATGGAAGAATAAGACGTTATTTGCGAAATGGGACTGCTATCCTAGCTTTGCCTCTGTTTCCACCAAGTTTGTGGTCCGTGTATGACTCAATTCAACTGGGTGTGCCACGCACTAGTAACCACATCGAAGCTTGGCATAGGAGATGGGAAAATGTAGTTGGAGGAATACACATTGGCGTCTACAGAATAATAGAAGAGTTTCAAAAAGAACAACAGCAAGTAGAAAATCAAGTGGAGGGTATACTTCGCGGTGAACCCGGTCCGAAGCGGAAGAAGGCGACCAACGATCGAGAAAATAGAATATTAACTGTTATTGATGATCGTAATAATAGATCTATAATGGACTACCTTCGCGGTATCGCACGTAGCGTTTCAATTTAAAACATAGTTAGTTTAGTTGACGTAGTAATTAATTATAATAATTATTGAATACAATGTAGATACTTATATTTTTTAATAAAAAAGATATAAAATTTAGTTTTAAATTTTTATTTTGTACCTATATAGTATGCATCTCTCGTATGTTCTTCTAATGAAAAAATCAATAAAAGTAATCTGATTTGTTTTTTGGGGTCGAAATAATACATTTAATTTTTTCGGGACGTTGGCTGTCGGGAAGTTGGATTTCGGGAAGTTCGTCTGTCGGGAAGTTTGTATGTCGGGAATTTGACTGTCGGGAAGAAGGCTGTCGGGAAGTTGGCTTTCGGGAATATGACCCACACCCGGGGGCGGGTCTCTCGGGGCCCGCCGCACGAAGCCCAGACGAGTAGGAGGGTCGCGGCGGTGAGCGCAGAAGGACTGGGCGCGAGCCCGTCTGGGGCCGCCGTCGGCGCAGATCTTGGTGGTAGTAGCAAATACTCCAGCGAGGCCCTGGAGGACTGACGTGGAGAAGGGTTTCGTGTGAACAGCCGTTGCACACGAGTCAGTCGATCCTAAGCCCTAGGCGAAAGCCGATGTCGATGTAAGGTGCGTTTACTCCAATGTATCGCGCCCGACGGGGCGAAAGGGAATCCGGTTCCTATTCCGGAACCCGGCAGCGGAACCGTTAATAAGTCGGGCCCTCGCAAGAGAGTTCGACGGGGTAACCCAAAAGGACCCGGAGACGCCGTCGGGAGATCCGGGAAGAGTTTTCTTTTCTGCATGAGCGTTCGAGTTCCATGGAATCCTCTAGCAGGGAGATATGGTTTGGAACGCGAAGAGCACCGCAGTTGCGGCGGTGTCCGGATCTTCCCCTCGGACCTTGAAAATCCGGGAGAGGGCCACGCGGAGGAGTCGCGCCGGTTCGTACCCATATCCGCAGCAGGTCTCCAAGGTGAAGAGCCTCTAGTCGATAGAATAATGTAGGTACGGGAAGTCGGCAAATTGGATCCGTAACTTCGGGATAAGGGTTGGCTCTGAGGATCGGGCGTGTCGGGCTTGGTCGGGATGCGGGTTCTGGCAATGTGCCGGGCCTGGGCGAGGTGATGCGCGCTCCGGCGCGTCGGATCCGAGCTCGGTCCCGTGCCTTGGGCTCCCGCGGAACTTCCTTGCTGCGAGGCTTTGGTTGTCGGTTCGCCGTCGCCTTAGTTCTCTTCGGCCGCCATTCAACGATCAGCTCAGAACTGGCACGGACTAGGGGAATCCGACTGTCTAATTAAAACAAAGCATTGCGATGGCCCCTGCGGGTGTTGACGCAATGTGATTTCTGCCCAGTGCTCTGAATGTCAACGTGAAGAAATTCAAGCAAGCGCGGGTAAACGGCGGGAGTAACTATGACTCTCTTAACCGCGAGCGCGTGAAGACGTGTGTCAATTCGCTGGTGCTTGAAAGACCGAAAAAACGAACTATATAGTCTGCTATTTGTGTAAAAGTGTAAGTGGGGCCAGCACCATACTCGGGCAAGTGCAATAACGTGTAAAACTCGATAATACAACAACAAATAGCGAATTTGTCGAACAATTAAAAACCATAACATCACCTCAGACAATGCACGCGGAGTGTGCGAAAGTGTGTAAAGGTGCGATCTAAGAACGATAAAGCGCGTGGACTAGTTCCGTGGACCTGCAGTAGTGTTCAAGGGTAGCCAATTAACCCAGAATTAGCTAAATTCATTAATAAAATATCAAATTATAACCTTACTTTTGGAAATCTCCATAATATGCAAAATCCATAAACTCCGAGTAAATAATACCAACCGACTAAAACGAAGAAAAATAGTCACCCATTCTTCTGTTAGCAAATCTTACCAACCGCTAAAACGAAGAAAAATAGCATCCTATTCTTCTGCTAACAGGACCATAACCCTACAAATCTACATAATTCATATAAATCAAAACTATATCCGCAAAACACAACTGTAAACGCAGAATTGGTTACCGGCCGTCAACACTTCTACAAACAAATTAAAATCGATCCAACACCACTCTGTTGCCGTCCTAAAATATCTTAAGGCAACAGACAAAGCAACAGACTTTCAATTTAAAACCATCCGTGTCGCTTAAAACCAAAAGGCAACGGACTTTCGACTTTTAACCTAACGAGTTAAACCAAAATCATAACATCACGCAAATTAGGAGAGTCACAGTCACCTAGGTGACTAACTCACAGGCCGGGTTAAGGAAAACCAAAAACCATGGACGGACGTAAATCAACGCCGCAGTCCCCCGGTCACGCAACAAAGACTTCTAAATTCACATGCATTTGCGGAGGAGAGTATAACACCGAGGCAGGCCTCAAACAACATCTTCGTAGATACTGCAAGGGGATTACGACCAATAACGACAACTCATGCCAGCACTGCGGCCAAACCTTTGCCAACTTCGCAGGCCTGAGACAACATCAGAAAAAGGCCCATCCGGCGGCCTATAATGACGACCTCATCAAGGAGGTCCGAGAGAACAAACCAAACTGGTCGACACTAGAACTGTCGCAGATGGCAACGGAGGAGGCCAACTTCAAGGGAAAATTGATCAACCAGCACCTGTCTCACATCTTCAGCAGGTCAATCAATCAAATTAAGTACGAACGAAAAAAGGCTTCATATAAAACCCTTGTCAGCCAAAGCCAACATTCCCAAGAGGACGATGTAACCATTGTGACCTCCACGCCCCCGACACCGACGGAAATCCCAGACACGAGACGGACCTCGGCATCGCCTCCGCCTCCAGTACATCCTCCGACTACACATTGCAACAAAGCTACTATCCACACATCGCAAGTGGCAGGCCCCTCGGGACCTTCACCCATATACGACGAGCCTTCCGACTATGAAGACGCAATCGACGCACCAACACCTGCCTATCGATGCGAGAGCACCCCTGCAGTGGGATTACGATAAATGAAAACGTAGTGGTGGAATTGCTTCCGATTCCATTCCACTATCACTTTATTTGGCATTAGGATAAGTTACTTCGATAAGTGGAGATCTCTTTCGGCAATCTTCGTAAATCTAGTTACTTTTCTAGTGACAGTCGTTTTTTCGACAGCATTGTAGTTTGTTTTTGTATCTTTTTGAGGTTAGTTGTGTAGCGTTTACCAACAGTTTGCAAGTTTTTCGAATTATAATTGTAGTGTTCAATTATTATTGAGATTACTACAATTTTTCCTATTCGTGGTAAGTCACTTTAAACATCAAACCTTTTAATAGTCAAAATAAATCTATATAATTTCAGATGTTTCCAATTGGATATTTGATTCTTCAACAAATGGAAGGAGAACATCATGAAGAAATACAACATTTGATTCTTGAAAGAAGAATTATGAGGGACAATTCAAATCCATTTGTTCTTCCAGACCAACATTTTGTAGATCTTTTTAGATTATCCAAGAACCTAGTGCATTTTCTTATAAATGAGTTGCAAGATTATCTGCCATTTTCAAATAGATATAATGAGATTCCACGCCAGCTCAAAATGTTTGCTGCATTAGTTTTTTATGGGACTGGAACTTATCAAAGAGTTATTGGACAGTCGATAAATTTGTGTATGTCACAAAGTTCATTATCAAATATAATTAGTGACGTAACTGAAGCTATTGTAAATAATATGGCTGCAAGGTTCATATGTTTTCCTAGGACCATAGAAGATAAAAATCGTGTTAAAGAAGGTTTTATGAGAACCTTCCAATTTCCAGGTGTAATAGGTAATAACACAACATTTTGTGTTTGAACAATTAAATTCATGTCTTTTTTGTTTCTGTAGGAACAATCGATTGTACTCATGTTTCAATAATTGCACCTGTTGAAGAAGAACACAATTATCTTAACAGGAAAGGATATCATTCTAAAAATGTCCAATTGGTATGGTTTTATTTATAATTTTAATTAATTAAATAATTTCAATGATTTCATCAGATATTTGACAGCAGTCTAAGAATTTTAAACATAAATTCTAATTTCCCTGGCTCATGTCATGATGCTTTCATATGGAGAAATTCCATAATAAACAGAGAACTGGAAGAACAGAACAATCTAGGTGATAGGCACTCTTGGCTGCTTGGAGACTCAGGTTATCCGCAACAAGCATGGCTCATGACACCAGTACTTAATGCTGTAGAAGAAACTCCGTCTTTCAGGTATAATCAACGGCATGCATCAGCCAGAAATTGTGCTGAAAGGGGCATTGGTTTGTTAAAAAACAGATTTAGGTGCCTTTCCGGAGAAAGAAAGTTAAGATATAATCCTCAAAAAGCAGGATTAATAGCAATTGCTTGTTCGGTATTGCACAATTTGTGCTTAAATGATAATGTTCCGTTGGCAAATGGGGATGGAGAAGTAAATATTCCTGCTGTAAATAATGAATTGCATGCAAATAATAATAATGATGGAAATGCTGCAAGAGATATTCTAATACAGAGATATTTTTTACATGCTTAAATATAGTTTTTTTATAGTTTAGTTAATAATAATATAGTTAATTAGTTTATTTATACAGTATAGTTAAAAATATAGTTTTTTAATCAACTTACCTATTTTTTATTTAGTAATGCAGGTAAGTAAGGCTTACAAGTTACTAAAAAACAAGGATATGCAAAAAATTATTACCTATTGATGTTTTGTTTAATTAAAACAAAATGCTAGTATTTTAAACAATAAAAACAAAATGTAACATTCAAATAACTATATATCTATCTATAAAAAAAAATTGTACCATTTATAAAAAAAAAAAAAAGGAACAGAAATCACATTCGGAGAAATAGAAACAAAAATCACATTCTAATAATAAAATATTTACAAAAAAAAACATTTGATAGATAACTAACAAAAATAAATTATACTAATTCACATAAAACATCTGCAATTGTTTTTAACTGCTCTCCCATAAACCCAAGTCTTTCCCCAATTTTGTCAAGTGATGCTACATATCTTGTATTGATCTCTTCATTACTTTTAATATTAGATAATTTGTTTTCAATTGATTGAAGAACAGCAATAGTTTGGTTTTGCATTTCCTTCAAACTGCTACATATTTGTGACCTTGCCTTCCTTTGTGGAGTTTTTCGTGGTTTTGGTGCTGTCTTTGATGTATCTATGTAAATTAGTAAAATAAAATATATACATTTCTTTATAAATTAAAAAGTTAAAATAACTTTATTAATGTAACCATAAAACTACAAGTGTTAAAGATATTAGGGGAGAGAGGGAGAGAGAGAGGGAGACGGGGGTAAGAGAGTAGCGGCGAGGCTAAAGAAATAAACGGACTTGTTAAGGTGAACTAAATAAAAGGTGTTTGATTTAGTGACGAGGAGAAGTGGTAAAACGTTAACAGAAGAGGGCTTAACAGTTCAGAAGAGGGATATTGCCAAAAAACAGTGCCTGACAAAGAAAACCGGTGTGTAGTACTTTGTGAGTTGACCGTGAAGTGAGGTTAACGAGCGAAACGATACCCTGTGTGAGGTTAGGGGTCCGTGTCGAGACTACGCGTTGCTTAGTGGCGGGACGCGAACGTGCGAGTGTGGTCCAACGAGTCGGTTTAGTAACATAAAAAGGAAATTTTGTGCGAGTGTGAATATTAGAATTTAGAACTTGTTGAGTTTTTGAGTAGTGAAAATGTCAATTCACGAGAATGAGGAACCGAGATATAATGTATATGAAACAGGAATGGCGGAACGTGCGCAATCGACGATAGTTGAAGCTGATTTTGCTTTACGGGAGCGTGAATTGCTGAGGCGTGAGCGGGAACTTTTAGAACGTGAGCGAACATTGTTACAACGTGAACGAACAGCGATACAGATGCAAACAAGTGTTGACATGACCATGGGTGCGGGAATGCAGCGCGAAATTGCAGAAAAACTTTTACCTGATTTTGATCCGTCCAAAACAAGTAGTTTAACGACCGATCGTTGGGTCAAAAGGGTAGAAGATGTCGCCAAAGTGTATGGGTGGAGCCCGTCGATGATTCTAGTGCAAGTAGCAAATAAAATGAAAGGTCCTGCTAAACAATGGATGGATTGTGTCCTCGAGGATATAACTTCGTGGCAGGAATTGAAACACAAGTTGTTATACTGTTTTGCATCACATGTCGATCAAGCAGACATACACCTCATGTTAACGAAACGTTACAAAACAATTAACGAGAGTTGCGAAACGTATGTGTACACAATGAAGTCAGTAGCGCAACGTGGTCGTATTGAAGATGCGTCACTAATAAAATATATTTTGAATGGCCTAGACGGCAGAGAGATGGCAAAATCATTATCTCTGTTTGAACTAGAGGACGTTGAAGAACTTCTGAGAAAAATCAAGAGATATGAAGGTCTAAAGGAAAGAGAATCATTAGAGAAAGCGACAGTATCGAGAAGTGTGGAGAGACAACATCCCAAGAAGGACGTTGAACAAAGATCACAAAGATCAGTTGTTACCTGTTACAACCGTAACGATACCGGTCACATAGCAAAAAAGTATGCTAAACCAACTAACGATAAGATGACAACTCAAGACAATATTAAATGCTATAATTGTAATCTGTATGGACATATAGCAAGGAATTGCACTAAGGCAAGAGTTGCAACGAGATGCTGTTATATATGTAAAAGTGATCAACACCTTGCGAAAAATTGTACGGCCAAGAGTAATGTAATGACGATGAAAGATTCAAAAGAAGATAAATCGATTTTAAAGTATATGAAGAAAGTTTTGTTAAATACAAATGCTGAAAGTATTGCTTTGCTGGATAATGGAGCAAGCGTTTGCACCATCAAAGACAAACTAGTGAATTTATTGGACTTAACAACTGTAAAATTAGATCGTGCAGTTCAGTTAAATGGTTTTGGGACACTAGACAATGCAGTTAGGTGTGACCAAGAAGCAATCGTGCACATCAAAGTTGATGATATTGAAACCATTTTGAGTTTAATTGTAGTGCCAAACGATGCCCAAATAACCGACATAATATTAGGGCGAACATTCTTAGACTCACCGAACATTGCTTACATAAAAAAAGGGAACCAGTTTAAGTTAGGCTATGCCAATGAGATACCCTTTAAAGATCTACAGTTAGAGCATGTAAGTAAAACATCACTGACAGCCAAAGAGAACATCGTTGTAGAAAAACATACGATTCAATATGTGGAGAGTTTGGAGGCGAGCAGTCACGAAGTGGCGATCATCAACTGGTCTAACGAAAATATAACCTTAGAAGCAGGAACCAAGCTGGGCGAAGTAAGAAATATGGTCAATGAGGAAGGATTAGTAACCCAAACCAAAATAACCAAAGAAATGTTAAATTGTGAACAGGACGTACATGAGGAAGATAAATCAAAGCTAGCTGATCTGCTTAACGAATATAGGGACTGTGTGGCATTAAAACTAAGTGAACTAGGGTGTACCGATTTAATAGAAATGAAGATAAAAGACAATAATCAACCATTTAGATGTAAACCATATAAAACCAATGCCAAAGATCGAGCAGATATTGAACAAATTATTCAAGAATGGAAGCAAGCAGGTATTGTTGAAGAAACCGATTCGGAATATGCGAGTCCAGTGATGTTAATACCAAAAAAGGATGGACAGGCAAGAATGGTGTGTGATCTGAGAAAGTTAAACGCACAAACCAAAAAGAAAAGTTTTCCAATGCCGAATCCCGATGATCTATTTTGTGACCTAAAGGGAAGCGAAATGTTTTCTACCATAGACTTGGCCCATGGTTATTTGCAAGTACCCCTAGAAAAAGAGAGTCGAAAGAAAACTGCGTTTATTACACAGGATGGCACCTACCAGTTTTCCAGAATGATTTTTGGCTTAACTAATGCACCATTTGAATTCGTGAAATTGATGAATATGGTATTAGGCTCATTGAAGAATTTTGCAAGATGCTTTCTGGACGATGTACTTTTACCTAGTAAGGATTGGAATGACATGCTGTTAAAGGTAAGAAAGGTATTGGAAGCATTCCAAAGGGCCAAATTGACAATAAACTTGAAGAAATGTGTAAGTGGATTGCATTAAATATTTTGCAAGACCAAAAAATGTGCATGATGTTAAGAAATTTTTGGGATTATGCAGTTTTTTTCGAAGATTTGTTAAAAACTATGCAGTAAGAGCAAAACCAATAAGTGATTTAACAAGATCCAATCAGCCCTTCAAGTGGGGAGATGATCAAGAAAAGGCTTTTGAAGATATTAAGTTAGCTTTATGTTCTGAGCCCGTACTTCGATTATATGATAGTAACGCAGGTACTGAATTACATACTGATGCTTCAGCAGCAGGTTTAGCAGGAATGCTACTGCAGAAAGATAAAGAAGGAAAATTGCATCTAGTTTACTGCGTAAGCAAAAAGACAACGGAAGCCGAAATGAAGCAACACTCGAGTAAACTGGAGCTAATGGCTATTGTATGTAGGGTTGCCAGAAGTTGAAAGTGTAAAAAGAGAACTCTTCAAAAAAAAAAAGAGAACAAAAAGAGAACTCTACAAACAAAAAAAAGAGAACAAAAAGAGGGCGTTGTTCGGTGTATAGTTTATGGAAATATGAAAGTATAATATTTATTCACATCCACAAACAATCATTTTTTTGCTACATAGTTTCCAAATTAATCAGTTTTGAGCAAATACCTTCATTAATGGTAAAGTACTGTATCAAAATCGGTTACATTTTTTGTGAATCATGGTTACTTGCATCTGTAGATATTGATATAAAAGGAATATTGGATAAAGATTCAGTAACTTTACTCATACAATAGGGAGCAATAACATTTTTCCCAATCATTGTTGTTTTTGTTCGAGCAGATGACAGATGTTTGGCAGTTTCAGAGTCTTCGAATATATTTTTTAATAAATCTGTTGTGCAGTTAGATGAGTTTGTAGCTCATGTGATGTTTCAAAACATGAAATGCCAACGTTGCTTCAACAGCTGCTACTTTTTCATCTAACTTTTCAATTTTGGAAATTACAAAATAATCTATTTTATTTGATGTTTCCATGGACCGAATACATAACTGATGCTTTTTTGATTGGATATGTTGTTGAAGATCATACTTCCCTTTGTTTCCAACAGAAACTTTTGTATTACATACAGAACAAAATGCTTCGTATTTACAGTCAACACTTTTAAAACACGTATATTTAGCTTGTAACTCGGGGTAAATGTGCATTTTCTTTTACTCATGGTTGTTGATTGTAAAACACTAAACACTATCCTTATAATTATAAATATAATGGCTGTCACTGACTTTATGCCGTCTTGCTGTCACTTAATTGTAAACGTTTGTACCGCGTTAAAAAATATAACCTTACCTATCGGTAGATGGCGTAACATTTTGTGTCTAAAATGGTCGATTGCCATTAATTGACAACAGAGGACGTTGCGGTATAAAAAAAAGTAAAAAAGATTTAACAAACAAAAAGTAACTACGCAAAAAAGAGGACAAAAAGTAAATACGGGAAAAAAGAGGACAAAAAAAGATCAGAATAAAAAAAGAGAGTGAACAAAAAGATCGGTACAAAAAAAGAGGACATGTTCTCTTTAAAAGAGATATTCTGGCAACCCTAATTGTATGGAGCATTGATCGTTTACGACAATTTCTGTTGGGAATAACATTTACTGTAGTAACAGATTGTCAAGCATTAGTATATTTAAATACGAATAAAACAATCAATCCTCAAGTGGCACGATGGGCATTGTTATTGCAAGAGTATGACATGAAGATTCGATATAGACCGGGAACGAAAATGGAACATGCAGACGCATTGAGTAGGGCTGCATATGAAGAACCAAACCAAGACACTTATAAAGCAATTGTAGAGGAAAGATGGAATATGGTGACCATGACGGAAGAGGACAAAATTTTGATGATCCAAAACTCAGACCAGGTTCTCCGAAACCTAATAGAGATATTCAAAAAACGTAGAGAAGATCGAACCGCAGAAGAAAAAAGCAAAACCGATCATTACGAAGTAGAAAATGGAAGACTCTTTCGAAAGGTAATAATACGCGGAAAGGAGAGAAAATTATACGTTATTCTAAAGTCAATGAGAAAATCACTAGCAGTAAAATTTCACGATCTTGCTGGACATTTTGGAACTGAAAGAACGGTTCAAGCAATTACTAACAGATATTGGTTTGCCAATATGCGTGGTTACATAAAACGACATATTGCGATGTGCCCTGAATGTTTATTAACAAAAGTACCAGGAGGCAAAATAGCGGGAAAACTTCATCCAATCGAACCAGGGAAGAGACCCTTTGACAAAATTCACATAGATCATTTAGGACCGTTTGTAAAAAGTCATGGAGGAAATTGCTATTTAATGGTGCTAGTAGATAATTTAACAAAGTTTTGCAAGTTATACCCTATGAAGAGTTGTAAAACAAAATACGTGATTAATGCTTTGGAGAGCTTTACCAATGACTATGGTAATCCGAAAGTGATAATTAGTGATCGAGGAAGCTGTTTTACATCACAGGGGTTTGACGATTATTGTGATAAAAATGGAATTCGACATTCTTTAAATTCAACTGCTCATGCAAGAGCAAATGGACAAGTAGAGAGAGTTAATAGAACAATAATACCAGTCATAATGTCCGCAATGGAAGATGATTTGGAACACCGAGATTGGGATAAAAAATACAAACTAGTGGAAAGATATCTAAACAATGCGGTAAATGAAACGACTCGTAAAACTCCCTTTGAGATCATACATGGATATCAACCATACTTTGAAGATAGTACCTTAAGAGAATTAGTGCACCAAGTACAAGGACTATGAATTGAATTAAACTAGAATTTAGAATAAATATGTTATTGTATGCTAGGTTTATTTTGAAGAAATATTTAGGGGTTAGTTTACAGAAAATGTGATGTATTATTTTAGTTAAGGAAGACAGGTTAAATTTGATTTTGTAGAAACTTAGTACCTTATGTTATGTAAGTTCGAGGACGAACTTCAGTCAGGATCGCCGATTGTTAAAGATATTAGGAGAGAGAGGGAGAGAGAGAGGGAGACGGGGGTAAGAGAGTAGCGGCGAGGCTAAAGAAATAAACGGACTTGTTAAGGTGAACTAAATAAAAGGTGTTTGATTTAGTGACGAGGAGAAGTGGTAAAACGTTAACAGAAGTGGGCTTAACACAAGATAAAATATATTTAATAAAAAATAAAATATACTGTATCAAAAAGACAAATTATGTCTTTCTGTAAAAAGCAATTAATACTTTCATTTAAAATTTCTTTATTTAAATTACCTGTGATAAGTGTTTCTTCACCTATAGTAGGCTGCATAGGTGTAACATTGGTCATTGGGTCATCTATAAGAAAATAAACAAATTATGTCTCTCTGTAAAAAGCAATTAATACTTTCATATAAATTTTCTTTAATTCAGTTACCTGTGATAAGTGTTTCTTCACCTCTGGTAGGCTGTATAGGTGTTGGTGACTGTGGGATACTTAAGTACAAGAAAAAAATTGTATAAAATATAGGAGTATGTTTTTATCATACATTTTTTTCAACCAAGTACCCGAAATTTAAAAAAATTACATATGTTTAACTTCTTTTGGTTTATTTAAGTGTCACATTCTATTAGGAGCATAAAGATTATTTTTAAATATGTAGTTTCTTTTACGAAATCATTTTATACTAACTTTGGACTTTCTCAGCATTAAACGAACAGTTATAAATAAATACTCTTTTTTATTTTTATAAAGAAGGTTAAAAGAAGCTTTTATCTGTCTCGGCAAAGTATACACAAAATTTTACTCACCAAATTCAGGGCAACCGTCCCCATAAACAGATGTCTTCCCCATAAGATTGAGAAGCCTTTCCTCTGTGGGAGTCAAAGTTGCTTGCATAGGCGGGCCTCCTCCAGTCTGATTTTTATAATTTCTTATAAGAGCAGCTTTTTTCTTCGTCTTGGACTTCCATTCTATTAAACACCTTTTCCAACTGTCCACAGATTTTTCACCAACCCCAAGACTATTCAATTTCAGGCTTAGCTCTGTCCACAATGTATTTATTTTATGTTTTCCCTCAAATGGGTTGTCAAATTTATTAGTTATAATACATGGATTGTTTTCAGAGAAATTCAGAATTATCTCCCAATGGAAATTTGTTACCCTCTTTTTTTTGGTATTCATCTGTTAAAGTTAATTCAATTATAGGTATTTATGTTTCAAAATAATATTTTTGTAAACTTACCTTCCCTTACGTTCGTGATCACACAGAGGTTGGCACATTTGAGGTTAGGTTCAACTTGACGCGCGGTGACGCGACGCAACGAACGGCTAGCTCTCCTATCTTTGTCCTACTTATTAAGCAAAGCTGAAAGCAACCACTTCAAGACGGTGGCTTCGAAAGCCATCGTAACGTGTGGAGGGGGAAACCATTCCACTCTCGAAAAGTGCATCCTAATATGAACTTTTTAAAAAAGTGGTAACGAAGCCACTAGTGGCGTGGAAACCACTCATCGTAATCCGATTGCTGAGGTGATTCCCAACGATGACTTCATAAACACCAGGGATAGGGCGGATCCAGTCAAAGAACACCTGGAAGCAACCCTCGAAACACTCCCCCCAGAGTGGGAGATAGAGAAAAACACCCTCTATCATATTCTCACAAACCCCAACGGCGACCAAACCATGCTCGTTGACCGTTGGGTTGAACTCACTTTCTCAGAGGTACCCATCCCTAAGAAAAATATATATAGCTATACGCATTCTACTCAAAATTTGGCCAAAAAGGCACTAAGGAAGCGGCCTACGTGCGCGCGCGTGTAGATCCAAAATTGGCCAGTGGCGTGCCCCGGAGGGTATGCGTCACTGTGAGGGGCAACGGCCCCCCCTGAGTGGGTACAAAGTCCAAGGTATGCAGTGCATGCGGTGCGGGGCCCTGCTTGGGAAAGTATGTCAAGGGCACACATGCCTCGAGGGTATGAGTAATTGCGGAGGTATGCGTAACGCATGGTCAAGGGCACTAGTCGTGCATCTGAGAGTCCGCTGTCGGTGCGAAGTCCAAGGTATGCGGCGTAACACATGCTCAAGGGCACACATGCCTCGAGGGTATGAGTAATTGCAAGGTATGCGTAACGCATGGTCAAGGGCACTAGTCGTGCATCTGAGAGTCCGCTGTCGGTGCGAAGTCCAAGGTATGCGGCGTAACACATGCTCAAGGGCACCTCGAGAGTATGAGTAATTGGTATGCGTAACATCTGCTCAATGTCAAAGTCCAAGGTATGCGAGTGAGTGTTCGCTGTATACAAAGTCCGCTGGATACAACGTTCACTGGATACAAAGTTCGCTGGATAGAAAGTTCGTTGGTTACAAAGGTGTCTTTTGAACGGGGGCTGCAGCAACACAGTCATTGTCTATACAACTACACCATGTAATTTTTTTAAAAATATGTATTTGAAATAGTTTTTCAGTGACCATTTCTTTGTACACACTCTGTATAATATCAGAATGTATCCATTTACAATTGAGTCTGAGCTGTCCATCCGTTCGACCAAAAAACGTGCTAATCCGACTGTCGGTTTAGCCGCAACAGACACCAACTTCATAATTTTAAATGGAACACCCTGTATATTTTTACGTGTACTACAACAGAGTCACTATCTACACAACCATACCATGTAATTTTTTACAAAAATACATTTTGAAATAGATTTTGAGTGACCATTTCTTTGTACACACTCTGTATAATATCAGAATTCATCTATTTACAATTGAGTCTGAGCTGTCCATCCGTTCGACCAAAAACGTGCTAATCCGACTGTCGGTTTAGCCGCAACAGACACCAACTTCATAATTTTAAATGGAACACCCTGTATATTTTTACGTGTACTACGACAGAGTCACTATCTACACAACCATACCATGGAATTTTTTACAAAAATACATTTTGAAATAGATTTTGAGTGACCATTTCTTTGTACACACTCTGTATAATATCAGAATTTATCCATTTACAATTGAGTCTGAGCTGTCCATCCGTTCGACCAAAAAACGGGCTAATCCGACTGTCGATTTAGCCGCAACAGACACCAACTTCATAATTTTAAATGGAACACCCTGTATATTTTTGTATGTTATAATAGAAAAAGACTTCTTTTATACAACCACGTTTTTATTTTTTCGTTTTAGCCACTTTTTTTGTTAAAAAAGTAGTTAGTTTTTGTTCACACCTCGTATATGCCAGTTTGTGTATTATTTCACTTGTCCGTCTGTTAGAAATTTTACCCGCGAGTGAGCTTGGGAAGCGCGGTAACATGTCGTAACATACTGTCGTGCTATTAAAAAATGCACAGCACACTCATTAGACGTCCTAGAAAGATGAGTTTTGCACTGATGGAAAGTAGCTTTTTTGTAGATCGATTAGTTAAGGTATTAAAGCACTTACTTGTTAACTGTAATAGTATTAGTCTTATAATTGATGCAAATAATATTCTTTATAAATTCACACGCTAAAAATAGTTAGTTAGTTGTGAGAAAGAGCCAACATAATTAACTTCATATGGGAAATTTTACCTACACAGCTTCAATTTAAATTAGGATATTCTTGTATTCTGGTTACTTTTTAGTGACTTTTCTTGTATTCTGGTTACTGTTTAGTGACTTTTCTTGTATTCTGGTTACTTTTTTAGTGACTTTTCTTGTATTCTGGTTACTTTTTAGTGACTTTTCTTGTATTCTGGTTACTTTTTAGTGACTTTTCTTGTATTCTGGATACTTTTCTTGTATTCTGGTTACTTTTTAGTGACTTTTCTTGTATTCTGGTTACTTTTCTTGTATTTTGGTTACTTTTTAGTATTTGTTATGTACTACACACCACCTTTGATTATCAACCAGGTTAGGTGGCAAAAGCTGGAGCAAGACCACTAATTCAACTTAAGTCTTTTGAGTACCGTGACTACAATGATCCGTCAAAGAATGAATGTGTAACCTGGGTTCTGATCGGTCATGCTTGGTTTACGTTTGTTCTCTACATAGCAACACTGTGTTGCGTAATTAAATTAATGAAAAACACGTTTCGTAAACCACCCGTATACGAAATGGTTGAACAGTAGAGGACGCATTGTCTCAGGAATGTTGTTTATAGTGGAATTGTTGTGATGACGTGATGCAACGTTCTTGGAATTTGCATCGTCTTTCAAGAATGTACTGCAGTTAATCACCTGTGTGGAATGTTGTGATGTATTACACGTTAACAACAGTTAGTCAGGACTTTACTGCAGTTAATCACCTGTCTGGAATGTTGTTATGTCTATAAATACTCATCGCACTCCCTACAGCAGTTAGTCAGTGAAAATGGATACTAATAAACAGTTGAATGTATTGGGGCTTGCAGAAAGTCTAAAGCCACTGTTGCATGTAAAGAATATGGAACAAAACAAGTTGTATCCAATAATCAATATAAAATCGTTTAATACACAGTTTGGCAAGTCTGTTCTTGTTGAAACTGATTCAAATGTGATTTTTCTACCTAAACGTTACTTTTTAGTGACTTTTCTTGTATTCTGGTTACTGTTTAGTGACTTTACTTGTATTCTGGTTACTTTTTTAGTGACTTTTCTTGTATTCTGGTTACTTTTTAGTGACTTTTCTTGTATTCTGGTTACTTTTTAGTGACTTTTCTTGTATTCTGGATACTTTTCTTGTATTCTGGTTACTTTTTAGTGACTTTTCTTGTATTCTGGTTACTTTTCTTGTATTCTGGTTACTGTTTAGTGACTTTTCTTGTATTCTGGTTACTTTTCTTGTATTCTGGTTACTTTTTAGTATTTGTTATGTACTAGACACCACCTTTGATTATCAACTAGGTTAGGTGGCAAAAGCTGGAGCAAGACCACTAATTCAACTTAAGTCTTTTGAGTACCGTGACTACAATGATCTGTCAAAGAATGAATGTGTAACCTGGGTTCTGATCGGCCATGCTTGGTTTACGTTTGTTCTCTACATTGTAATAGTATTAGTCTTATAATTGATGCAAATAATATTCTATATAAATTCACACGCTAAAAATAGTTTGTTAGTTGTGAGAAAGAGCCAACATAATTAACTTCATATGGGAAATTTTACCTACACAGCTTCAATTTAAATTAGGATATTCTTGTATTCTGGTTACTTTTTAGTGACTTTTCTTGTATTCTGGTTACTGTTTAGTGACTTTACTTGTATTCTGGTTACTTTTTTAGTGACTTTTCTTGTATTCTGGTTACTTTTTAGTGACTTCTTGTATTCTGGTTACTTTTTAGTGACTTTTCTTGTATTCTGGATACTTTTCTTGTATTCTGGTTACTTTTTAGTGACTTTTCTTGTATTCTGGTTACTTTTCTTGTATTCTGGTTACTTTTTAGTATTTGTTATGTACTAGACACCACCTTTGATTATCAACCAGGTTAGGTGGCAAAAGCTGGAGCAAGACCACTAATTCAACAAGTCTTTTGAGTACCGTGACTACAATGATCTGTCAAAGAATGAATGTGTAACCTGGGTTCTGATCGGTCATGCTTGGTTTACGTTTGTTCTCTACATAGCAACACTGTGTTGCGTAATTAAATTAATGAAAAACACGTTTCGTAAACCACCCGTATACGAAATGGTTGAACAGTAGAGGACGCATTGTCTCAGGAATGTTGTTTATAGTGGAATTGTTGTGATGACGTGATGCAACGTTCTTGGAATTTGCATCGTCTTTCAAGAATGTACTGCAGTTAATCACCTGTGTGGAATGTTGTGATGTATTACACGTTAACAACAGTTAGTCAGGACTTTACTGCAGTTAATCACCTGTCTGGAATGTTGTTATGTCTATAAATACTCATCGCACCCCCTACAGCAGTTAGTCAGTGAAAATGGATACTATTAAACAGTTGAATGTATTGGGGCTTGCAGAAAGTCTAAAGCCACTGTTGCATGTAAAGAATATGGAACAAAACAAGTTGTATCCAATAATCAATATAAAATCGTTTAATACACAGTTTGGCAAGTCTGTTCTTGTTGAAACTGATTCAAATGTGATTTTTCTACCCAAACGTATTGGCGGTGCATTGGATGAAGCCCAAATTGAAGAGCTGAAATTATGAAGCTAGCCCTTATTTTTCGTGGTTTTAAGGATACTGGAAAGCCAAACCCTGCCAATTTAGTCGAATTTCTGAACATTTAAAACATCTGTGTTGTTTTTATTAAACTTAGTGAGGTGTTGGTTTAGAAAATGGAAGGTACTACGTTAATAATATGTATCTATATATATATAGAGACGGAAAATGTTTCGGCAAACAATTACGTTGCCGTTCCGTATCTTAATAAATAGTTTTAAGGAAAAAAAAAATTATAAAATATAGAAATAAGACAAAAAAAAATTATTTTTACGTTGCCGTTCCGTATCTTAATAAATAGTTTTAAGGAAAAAAATTATAAAATATAGAAATAAGACAAAAAAATGTATTTTATTAATCTTTATTTTGTAGACTATATTCCTATAGTTTAAAAAAATTTCAATTGTGCTTAATCTGTTTTGACGTCTTTATTATTCTTTATTTTGTGGTTGTAATACGATAAAATATATAAAAAAATAATGTTAGTAGTTGTAGTAGTACAATAAAATGTATAAAAATATTTTTTTTGTGTTATTAATAGATAATATCCTCTTCACGCACGTCTTCAACAATAGACTGAATTTCATTATTGTGATTACTATTGCCAGCCATCGTGGTGTGGATTTTTTGATTTTGAAGTGCAAATTAGACCGGCTAAGTTGTAAGAGGAATCCTTTTGTTACATACTTAATTCTAGTAATTTTAAAACTGCTGCACTAAAGAAAATTCCTATAGTTTAAAAAAATTTCAATTGTGCTTAATCTGTTTTTGACATCAGCTGTGTATTAAAGTCTTGTAATATATTCCAAGTTATACACCATACTGTGGTAAATAAAAGATTGTTTGTGTGAATTCTCATTCTACAACAGAAAAAAAAATTATGATAGTAATATTAGTTTTCTAGGCCTCTTATAGATTATTAGAGGAATCTTATTTTACATACTAACTAGTATTTTTGAAACTGCTGCACTAAGAAAATTCCTATAGTTATAAAATTTCAAATGTGCTTAAGATAAAAGTTTTGTCAAGTCAACCAAAAATTGAAGCA